>PXIH01S0004106.1:7162-18582 GCA_003024985.2 Euperipatoides rowelli | reverse complement strand
AATCAGTGTTATCATCGGTTTCAACAACTTTCTTATTCTGAATAACAAAATTCTGTCCAGGGCAGATAGCTTTTTTTTTTCTAAACAAAACAAATCATTGCTTTCGTCATCTTGTAGCTGCTGATATTTCAAACTTTGATTGAAAAAAAAAAAACTCCTGGCAATAAATTTTAAAAATCTTCAACGCAACTAGGAAAAGGGAGAAAAACTTCCTTTACAATGCTATTATTATTTTATTTTACAAAATAAATAAATTTATTTTTATTTAGAGCCTTTTAATAGACTTTAGATAAAATATTTGGAAAATTAAGATAGGAAGCCAATCTTTTTTTTTTTATGAAAGAATTGAGGATGAAGAAAAATGTGTATTATTACTGATTACTAGCCATTGAGAGCTTTTTTTTAATTTTCGTATATATACGGCATAGCCGTTAAAAAGGTTGAAAAAAATAAAAGTTGTAAATCGCAGTAAGATAACACACATTACTGATCTTAATACCGTAATTAACTTTAATAAGGCTACCCTATCCTGGATTGGCAGATACATACCACTTTCAGACTATTTGTCCCAGTGTTCCAAGACAAGTGTAAAAATGAAGCATTTGTACCGTTGTGATTTTTTTTTATCCCCTTTATATAGTTTGTTTAAATTTTTTTTTTCTAGTTTCAATAAAATTTAAACAATTATACAAAACAACAGTAATTGTTTCATACAATATATAAAAAGCAAAAGGAATAATTATATCCAACTCAATAAAAATGAGAGGATTACTTTTAATTTTTTTTTAAAAAAAAAACCCTGAAAAGTGGACATTTTTTATTGATTAGAAACTGATAATCATCTCTACCCGCCGATTATTCAAGGATTGTATTTTATTTAGTCATTTACACTTACTATTATTTATATTTCTATGTCTACATCTTTATTTATTGGCATTTGTAATTTATTGTAACACAAAGGACCAGAAAAACACCTTTCGGTGAAGGTTTGGCTAATTGTTAAATAAAAATTAAATTAGCGTCCGACTCCGAGGTCCATCTATTCAATATTTAATTACACCCTTGCCTAGTCTTTCTTCATTTTTATTATAATTAAAGCAAATTATTTAAAACAAGACTTTATAAAATAAATTACCTCATAAAGAAATTAGAAAATTAATGTTGAAATATTTTACAACAACAATGCATAATAAAAATAATTTAAAAAAAATAAGTGTAAGATGTCACTTTATTTTAATATATTATTTGGTCTCGTATTTCATCATTTATTTTCAAAAATTCATTTAGTACAAATAAGCTAGGTTTATGTTTTAAAAATGATCGCTTGATTTTTTTATTATTTTAAATTTGAGCTTTATTAACACAAAATAATCAATACAATAAATGTATTTAAAAGACGAGATGAAAATCAATAGATACAGACATTACAAAAAAAGGGTAATTTTAGAATTGTCTTGTGAAATTATATTAAAGACTTTTCTCTTCTTTTTTTTTTTTGAGAAGTGAGCTTATTAAACTATAGGCCTTGTCTGTATTATCCAGAAATATATCAAATGAAAAAAATATATATACAGTATATGTATATAGATATACTATATACATACAGATATATAGATAAAATATTTTTAAATTATTTTTTTTTAAAGAAAATACATTGACTTGTGAATAGGAATTGTACACAAATTATATGGAATTTGACAGAAATACTGCCACATTATTCTCAGTGGTGCCCTCTTTTCCTCAAATAGTGTATTTTTTTCACGGCATTTTCTATTAGCGTTCGCATACTATCTTTTCTAGCCACCATAATAGAACTATTTGTTTAACCTGTCATTGTCATTTTGTTTTACTGAACTGCTTTTTAACCTGCTCTTACTGAGCCAAGAATTAAGATTGCAAAGAAATAATATACAATAAATGTATTTATTATAATAATTAATTTTTTAGTAGTTTTTAAATAAAATTAAAATGTTATTGATTATAAATCTGAAATATTATACCTACAAATTATTTAAAAACAATATTTGGGGAAACTTTTCCCTTTTTTAAAAGTCGCTTTAGTATGTTTTAGTAAGTCATTTTCTTTCTTTAGTTCAAGCCAAATTTCAAATAGATACATTACTAGATTGAGTAAAAGACTTTTACTCAATCTAGTTATGTAACTTATCTTGACATTTTGGCAGTAACTAAAGAAAGAAAAGAAAATGGTATATCATATCTAATATAGTTCTAAGTAAACTATAATTTAAAATACTTTGTATTGGTGAATAGTTCATTTGAACGGTTCGGTCACAAGCTACACATCACTAATATGGAGTGGCCCAAACATATACTAGGCTATTTTTTTTAATATACAACTAAATACCGGTATTTTATTTATAAAAATAAAAATAGCAAATTATAAAAACAAAAAAAAAAACAATGAAATTCAAATCATTAATCAAAATTACAATATTTGACAATTTATAATTATAATTTCAGACACTTTACTGCTTGTATTTTATAATTTACTCCCTACCTCTTCCCACTAGGAGAATCGACCAGGAAATGACACCCTACAATAATTTTTTTACCTTTATTCCCTCCCCCTCCTCCCCCATAGAATTTTTGAAAGAGTAGATCGGGGATAGATTTTCACTGGCAAAGTAGATCTTATGTAAAAATTAGTTGACACTCCTGCTGTATATAATATACTATATATACAGTATACACCAACCTCGATTTGAGTAGTTTCATCATTGACTGATTTATTGGCAAATAAATACTATTTTTTCATTTTGAGAGTTTTTTTTCCATCATTGAGTCATTTGTAATGGCTTAAATAAATTTAACAAAAAATCCTAGTTGCTGTAATTTTGATTTTTAAAATTTTGTGCCAGGTGTCAATCTAAAATACTTTATTAAAATCAACTTTTTTTGTAAAGATTATTAACAAATAAACATAGAATGTTTACTTAAATATATTTTTACGGCCATAAAAATGTTTGGAGAAGGAAAAGTTAAAATGTTTGTTTCAGTGTAATTCTATTGAAATTCAATGCTCGATTTGAGTCGCATATTTCAGAAATCAAACAACTCATAATGAGGCTGTATATACACACACACACACACACAAGTACCGCATACAAACTGTATACAGAATATAGGCCTACGGTATATATTTTGCTATATAGCAATTATTAATTTTCGAATACTTTGTCCCATTCACACCTTAAGATTCTTTAATATCCAAACAGAACATAAGTGAACAGAGATGAAAAAGTAAAGATTATTTCTAAACCTCTCTCAAACTCGGAACCAGAACATACGTGAAAACAATCAAAATTAATTTAACCCCTTATACGTGTATCACGAAATAACTCGCGCCCCCTGGTGAGGGTTTCACCGTGTATGTCGAGTTAATTCGCAAATTTTCTCTCTTTCTCTTTTAATAAANCATAAGTGAACAGAGATGAAAAAGTAAAGATTATTTCTAAACCTCTCTCAAACTCGGAACCAGAACATACGTGAAAACAATCAAAATTAATTTAAAATTGAATTTTCCTTTCCCAGTTGTGCATTTAGTATTTTATATAGTTTGTTACAATAAAAATCCTGGAGTGAATATTTGCAAGGGTTATACTAAGATTATAATAAAAACATATTCTAACCCAAAAGCAATCTAGTGTCTAACCACAACAAATTGTGGTTCAATTTAGCACCCATATTCAAAACTAAAGTTTAGCTCATATCTATGAGTAAAAATTTTTTTAAACAAATATTTAATGGAACAAAGATAATGCCATTAGAACCAAAATAAAATTTAATACATATGGTAGAGGAACAAAATTTCACAAACATGTACAGTATGTATATACATTTATAAACATATTTATGTAGCAAATTCAACAAAACTTAAAAAAAAAGAAGAGATATCCAAATTTAAACATATGAAATTTATATCAATATCTTTGTTACAAAGAAATTAAAAAAAAAAAAATTTCTCTTTCAAATTGATAAAAGTATACAAAGTCAAATAGTGACAATAAATGCAATCTGTTAATACATCCCCTTATCTACCAGACTAAATGGATACACAGACCGATACTGCTGTGCAATTGCTGTAGAGGCAGACACCCTGGGAACATGTTGGCAGTGATATTTAGGGAAGCAAATGATTAGTCTTAAAACTCAAGTAATTTTCATCAAGTTTCTCCACATAACAATACCTTCATAAATATTTATACATATATATATTTTTTACCTTTTTCTTTTTTTTTTTCTTTTTACATTTACATAATTTACAAAGAAATGTGGGGATCACAGAACAGAGAAAATTGCAAATAAAATTAAAAACAAAACAAAAAAGAAACTATTCACATTAATTTTCTAATATATCCTTCCTTGAAGAAACTTGACTAAATGAATCAATCCCCTTAATATAATTTATCTGTGTCTATTTTAAAATCAATAAATTAATTTTTATACTGATTATTAACACATAAAACTAAAACCATAAGGCACACATCAGGATTATACTACAATATGATACAAAATAAAATGGGGGAAAAATTACCTTAATATAATTTTAAGTTTAGTATAAAGTAAATTTTTCAACTAAAGTTGCTCATTTTTTTTCCTGTTGAACTAAAAAAAAAATTGCATTCTTTTTTCCCCATATGCTTAAGTGTATAGGAATTTCCAATCTCAAAACAAAAAGTATAATTTAAAATTTCTCAATTAATAATTGACGGTGCTCGACTCTAGACACACGAGATTCTATTTAGATTAGGTTATCATAATTATAACAAAAACTATGAATTTTACTCAATTTAAATTTCATTAAATTCTATGATGGGAAATAATTGAGATTCTAAATTTAAAATAAAGATTAACAGGAAAAAATAAATTCATATATTAATATGAATTATGTACCATACTCAATAAAATAAATTTTAAACCAGAATTACTAACTGATTTAAAGGATATAGTACCGTAGTAGAAACTTACAGTATATAAGAATAGCAACAAAAATCTTAAAGTCAAAGTAAGGCTTGTTTAAATTGCATCGATTGTGGTACTAGATTTATCTCTGCCACAATAAAATTTTAATTTAATTTCCCTTTTATTGAATTTATTTAAAAACTGGTTTATAACCGGATTATATAATATAAAAATATACTGTATTTAAATTCAATTTATTTTTCAACTTATTGTCCATGTGTTTGGATCACTTTTGACATATTGTCAATTCATTGCCTACCATTCTCAAAGTTTATATGAATTAGTAACACAGACACACAAAGTATATTTTTGAGAATACTCAAATGTAATGTATTAGAGTGTTAGAAAACTATTATACATGATATCATAAAATATCTATTTACAAAGAAATATGTATTTACGAATAATGTACAGTACATATAAAAAATAGATACTGTGAATAGGAAAATTAATTGGAAATGAAAAAAAAAATTACGATTTAGTTTCATCACAGATTAAACATGGAATATTCAAGAAAAGTTAATCTTACTTCAACTTTGAGCATTTGTTTCTGATCTTTGTTACTGCAATTCACCCAAGTTAATTTCATTGGATATTCCTCAATGAAGGTTTTTTTTTTCTAAAATAACCATTATTTTCTATCTAGCTGTATAATCTGAAAAGCCTTATTTATACTTTTCATTCAATGATAAGGGTAATTTGTCAAAATCTTTATAGGCTAACATTTGAGCAACCATAGCCTAAAATAATTAAAATAAATTTGGTTGTATTTTTACAATTCTAAGTACACGCACACACACACAAAAAAAAAATATAATATTTATATATATATATTTATAAAATTGGAAATGCTAATTTTATAGCATCCCAAATCTAATGATGACAATTTTAAAAAAAAAATCAAATATTGCTAAAAAAATTTACATGGGCTGTTGATATAACTTTAAAATATTGGAAATGAGAATGAATAAAGTTGATAATTTATCTCTAAAAAGATATTTTTTATTTAATACTGTATAATACTTTAAAACAAAGTAAACTGATCCCTCCCCTCTACCTGAATATTTTTTTTTTTTTTTAGTTTTAACAATTTTTGAAATTGATAATAAATTTCAGCATGTAGGTTTCCTAAATTCCTACTGAAATAGTTAAAATCTTTATTAAATAAAATATAAATTCATTTCATTACCATAGTCAATCATGGACTGTGCATATTAATAAATAAATACAAGGCTTATATGTGATTATTTTTGAAAATTTCACAAAGTGCACTTGAACTTTAAACGATATTTCTTGAATTCTCTCAAAAGTTTCACTTTTGATCAGCATTTATCCTTAATGTTTTTAGAATTAGTTTTAACTAGCCATAATTATATTATTTTGGGTTTCTCCCATTATTTTAGAGGGGTGTATCTTTTGTTCAGCTATGTGAATAAAAAAAGACATGGTGTATTTATATTCAGAAAAAGACAATTTTGTTCATTTATGAATATTTTAAGGAAAGAATGCAAAATGACATCTGAAAATTTTGCAAAATTAAGTTAAAAATCAGAAGAAAATTTAAGTAAAAATTTTAATATAAATTCCTCCCCCATTAGATCTTAAAAATATTGCCTTAAACATCCACAATGGGTAACCCAAGTGACATTACTTCAGGCAACAACTATGATAACCAGTCATTATTTGAAGTCAAACAAGTTCTAAAGCTTTGTATTATGTGTAATTATTTTTGTAATTTCTAATGATTTTTTTGTAATTTCTAACAGTTGTAAAATTATTGGTTAGTGTAAATTAAAATTGGATGTTACAGTACATTTACAACAATTATCAAATTTAATTTTTTTTTTTAAGAAATAAGATTTTATTCAAAGCCCAGCTCTCTTACCTTGATCCTGATTAAAAAAAAATAGTGCACCCAAATAAAATAGGAACAATTTCCCTATTATTTTGTTAATTATCATTTACTTTTGTGCAGCAATTTGTTTAACAATAGTATTCAAATCAACATATTTTTATACTGATAAGAAAATTAATTTAACTGGGAATAGGCCCCGGACATTTGTAAGCATCATGCCTACTGAAGGTGTAAACATAATTTTTTATTTTTACTCTCAAGACTTTTATAAATATTTATTGCTGTTTTTAGACCTTAGAATATTAAAATTAAGTCTAATCTGTTAAAATCACTAAATTAATGACAGGAAAGAGAGGCTTCGCTTTATCTGGACTCTAGGTACCGTATATTCAGTTTTAGTTTTCAAATCTTTAGGACATATATTGTTCAAAATACATTAAGTTAGCAGGCAGAAGGGGTAAATTTGTAGATGGCTAGAGAATACTAAGACCTCGTTAAAAAAAAAAAAAAAACTCTATAGAAAGTACTTTGAGCCTCTTACTGAACAAAGTAAAGAAAAACTATATGAATTATACAATTCAGAGAGCAAAAAAATATTTCCACATTAAATTACAAACGTTTAGGAGTAATGTTAGAGTAACTTGAAGATATGAAATAATTTATTATATAAAAACTTTAAGGTCAAATGTTTAAGTATATTTGATATTAATGCCTTTAAGGTATCGGTAGATGATTTACTGGGAAGTCAAATGATAATTACATTGTCATATTCCAATTTCTTGTGCATTATATGTAATGGTCCATTTATTATTAATTTACAATAAATTGTTTAGTTTTCTTTATCTTAAATTTTATACTACTAGTTACTGCACATCTATTTATGGTTAAAATATTGACCAAGTTTAATACCTATGTGTTTTTTAGGTTCAAATTCAAATGGTTTCAACTCGAGAATTATAAACAAACAGAGTTAAAAAATGGTATTTAATTATTTAAAAAAATGAATAGTTAGATGATTGGTCAACAATAGGATAATGCATTTAATATTTTAAGTGAGTTGATTTATTACCCTGAAAATTGACAAATTTTTAAAAATGCTATCAATTTCAAAAGAGGGAGATCAGTTTGCTTATCAAAATATGTAATCAAAAATAAAGTTGACCAGCCTTAAAAACAGAATGTAAATTATAGATGAGAATAAATGCTAAATATCCAAATAAAGAGGGGGAGAGAGAGAATTTTATATACTGTAATTATTCAACAAAGTTGAACTGCATACATCCTGTTTCACATTCTAGGCATGAAATGATCAGGTATAAATAATCAAAAATGAAAAAAAATAAAATATAATTTACAATAATTCATAAATAATCAAATAATTTTGTTAGAAAAATTATAATACAACTGTAATTCTACAAATTCCTCGCACAACTCTCTTTCCATTTGAATATCTAGCCAACGTATGAACAATTAGTAAATATAGATCTAATGTTTTCACAAAGTTATCATTTATAAATTAAAAACAATAAATCTTGTAAATATATAAACAATCAAAAAAAAATCATTCTCACTTTTCTGTTTAAAAAAAAAAAAAGAACGGTCTTGCTCGCTCTTAAATCGTGTCGTCAGAATGGCAGTGATTTCAAAATATTACAATTAAAAGTCCATAAAATATTAAAAAGAGACATGCCCCATATACAAATTGCAACACCTGCAACAGGCAAAAGAAATAAAATAATTCTGAATTACTTATAATAGAAAAACAAAGTGCAAGGAAATAAAAATTAAAAAATCTATTGGGGGTGGGGGGTAATCTTTGGTTTTCTCATTAATTCAAATTCACTTAAATTAGTTTTACATAAACTATAACAGTCCCAAACATACACATAATAAAATGTGGAGGTACTAGTTGGTGTTTAATCAAGATTTAATGATGTATTGCAAAACATTGAATTTATATTTTGATATTATATACTTGAACATACAGTATATAATACAAAAGAAATTAAATATTTACAAAATTCATGCCTAAAATAAACATTTCCAAGTCCTATGTCATTTTATCTGTACAATGGTAATTATTAAATTGTTTGTAGTATAGAAAATATTATATTTTTCAATTATTCAGAATATTCTAATTCTTATGCACCGGGCAGGTATTGCAATGAAAAAAATCTTCATAAATTCAAAATCTTTTAAGATATACAGTATATGTTTTTTTTTTTTTTTTAAATTATATTACAATTTTTGTATCACCCCTCCCCCTCCTTTAATTTAAATAAAATAATAAAAAAACATGATTTCCTTTTTCTGTTACCCATTACCCCAATGAATTAATGGATGGGAGTTCAAACCATATTAACACACATTAAGTACTACCTGGTTTACAAGTCACAGCCTCTGGTCTACAGTCACTAATTGGTCGACTGTGAAAAGATCACAGGGAGGTGAATTTGTACAAATTAAAAATAATAAAAAAAAGTCCAAACCAAATTAATCTGTAGTCTTTCTTTGGGCTTTCTTAAAGTTTGCCTGTCCGAGCTAAATCTTGCAATATCAGATGAGGTGCTAAATGCTAGAGAAGAATGACTGTACAAATGGTGGTATAGCCTATTGTTCAGATCTGATAGAAATAAGCATAATAAAAAATGACATACAAAACTGAGCCCTCCTACAATCTGATTTGCATAGATGGTATGAAAATAAATGTGATGATGTTCATCAGCATAGCGGACGAGAAAGACCAATTTAAAAAAAAGTCTCCAATACTTTTTTGTTTTGAATGTCACCACTATTTTCCTGGCTCCCAAAAGGATTTATTGATTTGCATTGTTTTTATAAATTTTCTGTTATATAGCAAAGAAAATCCTTATTACATATGGCTGCCAATTGAACACAATCAGATTAGCCTACAATCATTAAGAAAGCTGAACGGACGTTAGACAGAGCTGAGGTAGATCATCATTGTCTCAACTTCAGATTACATCATGCAGGGGCCACGAGCTAAAAAAAAAAAGCTACATATAGTTATATATTTTAGGGTATGGTGTTCGATCTTAAGTAAATATCAAACAGATAAAAATTACTATTTATTTATAGTATTTATTTATACTATATACAGTGAAACTTGGACAAAACGGAACTTGAATGGAATCTTGTCTAAAATGGAAAATTTATTCGGTCCTAAACAAACATTTTACAGTATATACAGTAGCAAAAACTTTACAAAAATAAAATCTACTCAAAACGGAAATTATTTGGATCTCAATCAGTTCCGTTTTATACAAGTTCTACTGTATATGATACATAAACTAGAGTGGTAGTTTAACAATTAAACATAAACAAGATCTACAAACACAATTTGAAATGTTCTCACCAGTCCAGTGCTTCCTGTGCTAAGCCTATACATGATTTATACGCAAGATAAATAGACATCATGTAGCAAAATATAAAAATTTCAATATACCACAAATATTACAAATAATTTAAGCAATTAAGTTTATAGTAAAAAAATATTTTGAAATTCATTTTATCATTTGCTTACAGATGCAGTGCAGTGATGAAATTCCATCAATTTGATGGAGTTTTTATCCTTTTGAAATTGACGGACAAAAATATATAGTAACTAGCTTTACCCATGCAGATTCTAGGCATTTATTGTTCTATATCAGTGGTGGCCAACATTTTTCTTATGGCGATCGTCTTTTTTAAAGTGAAAGCAGTCACGAGCTACAATGGCAAAATAATTATATACAGAGCCAAATAACTTTACTAAAGTTAAATTTTCCGACGAGACAATAAACATTCTAATCTCACTATTAGGGGAAATTCCGTTAGATATTTTAGCTTACCATGGAAAGAGGATAAATGACACTCCAAATTCCCTTTTTTAGGATTAGCTACAAAATAATTACTTAAGCAACCTCATTTTATTTTATTATTGTAAAAAAAGTAAAACAGCTCCCATTCTTCATTAAAATAAGTTTTGCTTTTCTTTGATGCACACATTGTACCTAATATTGGCCAATAATAAACACTATGTTACAAATCGACCTTCATGTTACAAGCTTATTATCAAGCACTGATAATGTTGCGACTTGACAAGCTGTTTATAGTGCACGGGAACGTACTAATTGTGCAACTTCTGTCTGGTGTTGCCGAGACTAACCATATTCTTATATTAAAGCCAAAAGCTTGGACGCATATCAGCAGAATCATATTTTAACACTCACTAGTTCAACGCTCATGATACTGTCTTTGTCTTACTTTGCTTAAATAGTAGAATGTTAATTTAGACATTCATACTAAATTATTGTAAATATGGTTGCGATCGAACGAAAATAGCTCTTTCGATCGACCTGTTGGTCACCCATGGTCTCTGTCCTAAATTTCTTTATAGAAACAATGTTCATATTGATTTGCTAACAGGATAAGAGAGTCCAATGTTCTTACTCTTGCAGCAACACAAAGTTTGTGCAATCACATCTATTTTATTATAGCGAATTCATGCTTAATAGCTTTATCGGATGTTATCTCACCAAAGAGAATTATTATTATACGATAAATTTTCTTACCCAGCATT
>PXIH01S0004101.1:6848-17568 GCA_003024985.2 Euperipatoides rowelli | reverse complement strand
ACAGAGTTGACATTTCAGCGGAAGTTGAGATTGAAACAGCTATTGCACTGATTTAGTTTGTTGACTTTGTGTTTGAAAGTAGCGTACTACGGTAAGATAATTGTACACTGTTTTGTAACAGTTGTTGATTTGCCATAAGGATAATTACATTATATTACTCCTAGTCTGATGTCTCCATAATCATTTATTAAATAATATACAATTGTAATGAATATTACGAGTTTGATATATACTGTACATTTAATTATTATAAATATATTTATTTATGATTACATTTATATTATTGATAGCATCATGAATAAATTTATTGCATTCATCATTTGTCAACAATCTAGAATATTATCTTTTACTGTTGTGGCTTAATTATGACAGACTGGACTTGACTTTCATATTGGGTTTAAGGTTAGACTGTTATAAGTTAGTGTGTACATTAAGGCCGGCGACACACAGAATCGATACGATAACTCGTGTTGCCTGACGATGACTTTAAAGAACATAGGTTGCAATAAGCTGCTCCACACTCGAAAGCGTGGTGATTTTACATTGACCCGCATTGACCTACGGTGGTTTTTGGAGGAAATAAATATAGAACTTGCTTTAAAAATTGTTGCGTCAGCTCTCGGTGAAACCAAGGCCACTTTTTTTATACAACATTGCCCAAGTTTAAAAACCACCGCGAGGTAATGCTCTTTGTGTGTGACACCAATTTTATTTTTCACCGAATTTCATCGTGAGTAAATGGAAGGCAACTTGAGTTATTGTATCGCTCTGTGTGTCGCCTGCCTAAAAGAAACCCTGATAAGAGCTTTTTTAAAACTTGGTTCAACTGAGCTGATCTAAAGGAATTACTACCAAACAACCAATCATGTTTGACTCGGGAGCACATGACAAATCGATCAGCAGCTTACTTTTGAATTTACACTCCTAGTCCTTACACCAAAACGCTGAACTCTACCCCTATTAAGTAATATCACTAATGATAAATAAAATAAATCTGCTTGATCATTTAGACATTATTTCCCTTAGTCAATCATTGGTTGTTTTTTCAGTAATCCGTGTTATATAAGCTTCTCGGTATACAAATTTTTTTTTTAAAGTTTTACATTATTTTAAAAATAAATTAACTAATAATAAAAATGTATTTCACATATTTATGAAGTATGCCTTTATTTTTTTAATATAACTATATGTTGTAACTTATAGAATATTGTGCTTACAACTATAATATTGGTTTAAAAAAAACACATTCCCTAGAGATATTCAATATGCCCAGGGTTAATGGGTAAACGGCACTTTGAGGCCTATAAGAGCAGCATACAATCGAGTTTTCCAAAAAAGGTGTGTAAACACAAAGATAGTTTTATAGTGATAACTTTTCTGAACTACTGTATATTGAAAATAAATTTTAAATTTAACCAAAAACAGTACAATAATTATTCATATACAGTAGTAAATATTAGTATATTATAACAAACTATTTTGAATAATTTCTATAATATTGTAAAATATTAAAACTATCATCAATAATTTTTTTATGTGGTGATTGCAGTGATGCTACTGGATGGATTTGGATTTTTATTGTTGTATTTTTAATAATTGTCTAATAAACAAAATAGTGATGTTTTAGTGACATTTTTTAAAAATAAAGACCTTAATGACTTCCCCCCAAAAAGTTACTTTAGTAACTTTTAGTGACTCACTCAATAGATTATTTTAGTCAATATATTGCGATTAAGACAATGAAAAAAATGCTTACTGCATTTTCAAGATTCTGTGATAGACTTATCTATATCTATAGGTCAGCTCTCAGAGGAAGCTACAGTAACTTACTGAACATAGAAGCCACACGGGCTAACCATACTGAACATAGGAACCACACATGAATGCTTGACCCTTGATAAGTATTCATGTATTTTCAGGAAGTCTCGCCTCATCAAACTAAAAAAGTTTATTAATGTTGTCTGCAATGCTTTTAGTAGTTATACTGTATGTCATTGTGAGATGGCAATGACTTTTCTTTCATCTCAAACATTATATTCAAATTTAAACAATTTCCAAAATTCAATGCATAAAAAGCCACATGCGGCAAACATGCCATCGTTTTGTTATGTACATTAAAAATAGGTTATAACTATATGTAATGGAATGAAAGCGTTATTAATGAAAAACATCAATAATTTCTTAAAAATGGAATTAGGGAAGAGGGTCAAGTTTTTTAAAAAAGATTAGAATTGGTTACGAAATTTAAAAAAAAAAAAATATGTACAGCATATTACTAATGAATGAAATAAAATAATTCAAATTAAACATCATTATTTAAAACTATGAATTTATATTAAAATCTCAAGATTTTCCAGTTAATCAGTCCTGACAATTTCTCGAGCGTACAATTGTACATTATCCAATCGGATTAGTGGTGACTCAATTGAAAGCTATCTTTTTTTTTTTTTTTTTTTNAANTTTTGATGGGATTAAAAATTGGTTATGCACATAATTTAGATGTGGTGGCTTGCAGATATCATGTTAAAAGTATAAACTGTTCCTAAAATGGGAGGCTAATAAAAAATAAATTTTGCTACCTTAGAAGGCTGACAATATGCCCCGTTTTGAACAGGACAGAATTATTAGTCTCCTATTTTATGCTAATAATATTATACTGGTATATAAAATAGGAAAATTTTACAAAGTTAATGAAAGTATTAAATAGAGTATCAACAATACAAAAAAAAAACAGAGTATTTTTTATGCAGAAAAAAAATGAATATACTATGCAGATTTAAATTCTCCACAAGATATTTATCAATTTATTTAAACTATAATAAGCAGAACAATCTCCCTACAACATATGGGTGAAGTTCTTTTTCATCCTATAAAGAGCAAATGTCACAACAGTCTAACATGTGAATGCATAAATAAATATGAATGCAAAATTAAATATGAATAAAATAAACAAGTGTAAATATGTATAAATATGAATATAAATTAATTTTAATTACAAAACTTCAATATGCTTTTTAATATCAAAATTACAATTACTAAATGCTGTTTAAACATTTATTACAACTTATGAATACAAATACAAGACAAAATACAAAAAAAAAATCAGTATTAAATTAAAAAAACAGGTAAACTACCCAAAACAAATAAATAATATGCTTTATGTCAACATATTTAAATTAATAAAAAATTACACAAAACACAAATTGATAACAAATGAAAATTTAAAATCAAAGAAAAGTAAGAAACCGTTGGGGAAACAAAGGAAAGGAATGAATGAGAAATTACTTCAAACAAATGAAAATCTTTTTAGTGAGACAGCCAATAAAGCCGAAATTTAAATTATATTATTCATAAACTATGTATCTGTTTTGAAATCTTGATCTATAAAAAAATCATTGCAACTTCCTACCTTCAGAAAGGCTTGGGATCTTTTATTACAGTTCCATAATTTCTGAATATAAGAATTTTCATTCAATTAAAAAGATTTTCAATTAAAGTTAAAATTTCTAGTGCTTAAATAGTTTTTTCTCTTTTAATAGCAAAGGTGAAAAAAAAATAGTTTATATATATATATATATACTGTCAATTAGGGTAGAATTTTTAAATAAGACATACAGTACATACCTGAGCAATTTTAGACAGATCATTGACCAACCTCTCGAAAATATTGGCAGCCGATAAATCACAGTCATAATTCACATAAATATCAACAACACTTTGAGCATCTAAAAGAAAAAGAAACAATGAACATTGCAACTGAAAACAATACATATAATAAGCAACTGTAACTATGTGAAACAAAATACAATACAAAAATCAATACAAAATAATACACATCATAAGACTACATACCTTTTGCAGCACAACTGTGTGCAAAAAAAATTATAACACTATTTACCTTTTAGTTATTGGGAACCTGTGTTGTTCTGATTTTTAAAGAAACTAGTTGTTACTTTGAAAAAAATGTGAACTAATATGTCTCATGTTTCAATTTTTAAAAAGGAACTGGTTTTAGTTACAAGTTCCTAAAAAAAATAATCCCGTTTTTTCCTTTCCGCTTATTATACGCTCCAATATCAAATACTATATATAATAATTTATTTTAAATGAGAAAATTATACTAACAATTCTGAGAAAAGGAAAAACTCAGCAGAGCGAGAGCTTAAATTCAATTGCAAAGAATGGATTAGAATTGGAATTTAGGAAACTGTTAAAGATATTATAGAGAAATTATCAATTTTAGAATGACTTTTTTTTACACTAAATGAATGACAGCCCAAAAATTTAACTGGTCTCCTAATTAAAGAAAACAGTCACAATTGTTGATTTTGTTCAAAAAGCATTAAGTCCTACAGAATATCATTAAGAAATTAGTTCAAAGTAATGGTTGTTTTAAAGCAAAATTATTTGCTCAACAGTATAGTGAATCTATACACAGAGTGAATTTTTGGCAATAGCAGATATCTCTTTTCATTTGAAAATATATTCTTATATTTTTTTTAATTAAAGACCTAAAATTAGATTTTAATTTATATGATCATTACCCATGTACTAAGTGAATCACAATTAATTAAGCCTGTGAATTTGAAGGGTCAACAAAATATGTCAAGCTAAACTTTAATTTTTTTTATTTGCCATTTTAAAATTTTATTATTCTAATAAACTATGGGAATGAGTCTATCATTAACATTCAATTATCAATTTCTAATTAACTAATAACTTAATAACCTTTTTTTTTTTTTTAAAAAAAAAAAAAAATGATTGAAGCAGGAAAAATTTTAATGTCAATGCCACTTAAATGTTAACAATTTTTCCCCTCATCAGAAAAGTAATCGATGAAATGACACTTATCACTTCATAAACAGAACAAAACAAAAAATGCTCATGTATACAGACAAAATTAAATATTTAGGAATTTGATTTATTTTTAATAGCATTTAAGTTTCCATATTTAAATATGTTTTTAAGATATCTTATAGGAAATAAACTAATGTTGTGAATATTCCAAATATGATCTAATTAAACTTATTTTAAAAATATCAGAGCCTGGGCTTGCTTAAAGAAAAAAAAATGGAAAAAGATAACTATTTAATAATTTGCTCCAGTATCTAAAAATCTAGATCTTTCTCCCCAAATAAAATTTTTTATTATTTGCTATTATAAACAAACTGTTATGAATTAATTACTGTAATTGCTAAATTTAAGTAAGTTTTTTTTTTTTTTAATTATACAATTATCATTATACTAACCAGCACAAATTCTTGTTAAAGCCTGAATCACCATCCATTTGTGTTCAAAAGAACTTGTCGAGGTTTCCAAAATACTAAGAAAGATTTCTTTAAAAAATACCTAAAAGATAGTAAGCAATTAAATATATTAGAGTTGTCATAATTATAAATATAGCCGGCAATTTTGTCGTTTTAAAAACATTTTAAGCATTTTATTGCAATAGTTATTAATGTTTCTTTTACCATAGTAGAAGGTTTGCGAGTTAAATTTTAAATGGAGAGAGATCAACTGATGATTGCAATACATTTTTCTCCTCCATATTCAAAAGTAGAGTAAGACAGGGGGACTAGGTATTTTAGATTGGTTATGTTATACAGAATTTGTCAAATCGTTTTATACTAAAAGTCTAACTTTCATATGCCTACAACATTTAGCAAAATAATTTTAAAAGTTTATATTATGAATAAGTAAAAGAGTGCAATCGTCTTAAATATTTCTTGTATATAAGAATCTTCTTGTATTTGATGGGCTAGAGAATTACTAAATGTAAATATATTTCTGGCCTATAATACACATTGATGGACTCAATGTTTTAAAGTTAATACTGTAGAATGCTGTCGAAGGGTGCCCCCACCAAATAAGCGTGACTCCCTAATTCTCGGGCAAAGTTAGATAAAGTGCACCATCACCACACAAACATTTTGATCACTCTGAAAGAATTTCAAGCTGTGCCATGCAACTGTGCCCCCTAGTTTTAAAATCTATTAGCTAAGGTTTAGGAGACTGTTAACATATAATCCAAATAAGAGAGCCATTTAAAAAAAAAAAACAGTCTTTTAATGAATTCTGATTCTAGCTAAACAGTGTGTCTGGGCAGTTTGGCAGTGCATTGTGATAAATCTAAGATTCACTAGCATGGAGCTGTATAAGGGCAACACCACCTTTCTCCTCAAACGACTAAGCGTCTGCACACTTGATCGGCATTCTGTGATAATTAAAATTTAAAACCAAATAATCATTTTGCATACCAATAGTATTTATTTTAATTAAAAGTTATCATATGAAAAAAGTATGTGAAAATTGAAGAATGGATGAGAACACATCCAGCAAATACATACAAGAACTGTAATAATCAGTCATTCCTCTGTTAGTAGTCAATTTAGTAATTTACTACAAAATGCAGAAAGTGACTATACAATTTTATTACTAATAGTCACAAGTGAAGAATTATATATCTATTTATTATTATTTTACTATTCATCAAATATTATTAGTAATGTACATCTCAATTCAAACATACATTAAGCTACTGTATATAATTTTGAAAAACACAATTTGGAAACAAGATACTTAACAACAGAAGAATAATGAATATTTCTGCCATATTTAACCTTCCAAATTTTTAAAATTAATGCCAGAGGATCCTTTTGAAACCAATACCTTCATTTATAAAAATAAAAAAAAAGCAGCTGAGAATTTATAGTAGACTGCATACAACATGAATAATGAATAACGAAAGTTGGTGACTAATTTATTTCTAAAGTGACTAGTTTTTATTTTCAGTAATAGTCAGTAGTGACTAATTTTTATTTCGAGCCAGAGGAAAGCCTGAATAATATACAGTACCAGACTACCAGTATGCAAACTCTCTTAAGATCAAACTAAATGAAAGTCATGTCTCTATACCTCTTATAGTTTAAAAATAGCAGCATGAATAAGCAAGACAGCATTTCAAATCCTAAAGAGCTTTTCTTCCAAAAATTTTAAATGTCCTAATAAGGTATTAAAAAATTAATCACTCTTAAATTGTTTGATATTTTTTTCTTTTAAATATACTGTACAAT
Source organism: Euperipatoides rowelli (assembly GCA_003024985.2). Lineage (NCBI taxonomy): Eukaryota > Metazoa > Onychophora > Udeonychophora > Euonychophora > Peripatopsidae > Euperipatoides > Euperipatoides rowelli. Next base: position 10,495 of record PXIH01S0004101.1, on the reverse strand, counting down.
ATTTGTAAAATTAACGAAGATATGAGGATGGAAAGGAAATACATTTGACAGCACAATTTTTTTCATTTGGAAAACCTTTTTTTTTTTAATTGCAACAATATTAAAGCAATAAAAAAATTAAAATTGTCACTTTTTTCTTTCGTAATATTTAAATATTTTCCAGATAAAACAAAACTTTTTTTTTTTGTGTGTATTTAAAAAAAAAAAAAATTAGCAGAGAAGTACCATGATTTCTTGAAAATTTAAAGGCACGCAATTAAATTTATAATAATTCCGGTGGTAGGCTATTGATCTCCAAATTCCTCTCTTAATAAATAATTTAATTTTGGGGGTGTAAACACGGATTTTTTTTTTTTTTTACTTTTATTCTGTTAAATGGTCAGTTTAAATAATTGAACTGATTGGGAAATCTATGTATTGTTTTTAAAAAATATTTATTGTAAAATAATATAAATCCAATAGCTTTAATTTGGCAAAAAAAAAAAGTAAGGTTTCTAGATTAAAAAGTAAAGCATTTATGGACCCCCTGTTTCCCTTTACATTCAAAATAATTAAACTAAACTATATTTTCCAAAGATTTATTTACAAAAAGAAAAACCCTCATAAGTTCAACTTTAATTTTATTTTTAAGTAAATTATCAACAAGTTTACACTTTCAGAATTATTTTTTTTTTGTTTGTTTTAGTTTTAGGGAAGTAAACATGAACTTTCATTTTTTAACTGGTCCAATTTTACACCAATTGACCTATTATGAAATTAATGTAATTAAAATAAAAATTATTGAAAGGTAATAATAATTGACACAAATCATGTCAAAATATTAGGCTGTTAAAAAAAAGAAAAAGACCCTCCCAATCACCCCCTCCCTCTCTAGCCCACCTTAATTATTTGATTCCACAATTTAATAAAGGAAAAAAAAAAAGTATTATCTAAGCTAAGGCTGTACTGTCAGTTTTGCATTGCTGTTTTAATTAATTTAGTTATAAATCATCCTTACCTAAGGTTGTTTATATTTTACATGCCTCTAGATGCCACCTGGTGGGCTTCCATAAAGAGGACTGCAACCATTTTCACATTCTCATCTGTGTCTTTCTCACCTTCATGTATCGTGACATCCTTAATAATGTAGTTATATCTCACACATATTGGTCCAGCTGTTTGGCCGCACATTTATTTCAAAGGTATAGCAGGTACAAGAAACAACTGAATATATTGCCGAGGTCGGTAAGCCGTATAATCTTCTTTACTAATGTAGCTTTATGTTGGTTACATTGTGCAACAATAAATATGTCACAAGTATTTAATCAACTCGGTCCCCATTTATTCATTCTATCAGGCGTATAGTGAGCGCCTAGGCTTTGTTACCTAGTGGTTTGTCTACATTAGTGCCCATCCGAAAGCTCTAACTAGTTGCCTCGCTATATACCGTTTATCAGTCTTTCTTATTAACTTACATTTACAGAATATGGAAGACGAAATATCAGCTCACTAACACCGTACAAGTGACACACTGATTAAATTCATTTTTAAAAAAAAATTTCAAATTGCATTACAGGCCTCATCCTTCATTTTTTAATGGGAGGCAACAAATTGCCTTCTAAGCAGGCCTATGAGTGGCAACTCTTTTTCTCACAAAGATTTCTATTTAACTATCAATCATTGTGTTAAAAAACATGAGCTACAGAATATTAACACTCAAGTTGTGTGAACATTCTAAACATTGTGAACATTTTAAAATATTTTATTACTATTTATGGGTTAACAAGAGGACATTGTTTAAAAACTCAGGATCCACCCAATTATATACTTTAAAGATATGACCATAGAAAAATGGATGGCAAATATTTGCCACTGTCTGTGCATTTTGGGTGGCATTTCTTAAAAATATGATGGCATTTCCCCCCATTGACATGGTACTGTATATATTGAGCCTTGCATTACTATGGGAAGAGATCATTTTCAAATTTAACTGTACATACTGGCTTTCGTACACATGCTCTTTTAAAAGACTGACAGCTTATCCACCAGTAAAAATATTGAGTTAAACTAAACTAAAATTGTTAACCCAACAATACTAAACCTTGTTTTTTTAATTAGCCAACCATTGTTAGAGACCATTCAAATGAGAAAAATAAATTTATTTCCCCTTAAACTGTAAACTTTTCACTGAAAAACATGTCACGTAAAAGCAATTATTAAGAATATTGCTAACTCTTGTATTATTTAACATGAAAATTAGTGAGAAATAGAGATTAAAAAAAATATACCTCAATTTGCATTTTGAGATGGACTTTGAAGTTGGACAGAAGGGCAAGGAAAATAGCTAAAGAAAGTTCAAAGACTTCTGGTACGGACGAAACGCCATTCTTTGATAAAGCCACACACAGATATTGTTTAATAGCATTGATAAACATCTCGTTGGATCGAAACACAGGCCCAGCATTCTGAAGGATTGACAAGAGTAGCTGAAGTGACAACACCTTAGAACGCAACTCATGTGATCTTAAAAACAAAATTAATAATATGAAATATACAGTAATAATTTTTACAACACTTAATAAAAACTTTAAATTAGTTCAACCAATAAATTTAAATACATTCCAGTGAACACACAAAAATCATACAAATTCTTCAAATTTTAGATATATTCTAAAAAATAAAATAAGATCTCACTATTTCAAAATAATTTCAGCAATTTTAAATACAGTATAAGATTTAACTTATTTTTTTTTTTTCATTTCGAAATCTTAAAAATTCTCAACACCACAATTTCTTAACAACTCACTTAGGATCAGGATGGCCTTCTGGCAAACGTTTCATGGACAGCTTACAAAGAGATCTAAATACAAGAAACGCATCTTTTTGTAAAATATGTGAAAACTTGACAGTATTAGCATCCTGTGTGTCACTGCTTTCTGCTACATCTTCAGAGGCAATACGAGTCACTGGAGATATGTTTGCTGATACATCACTCCCTGGCCTAGGTGTGGATGCTCGGCTATCTGAAGAGGTAGTAGGAATCCCGGAATGTGGTTGAAGTGGTGAAGAAATTTGATTAATAAAATAATTTTCAACATTTTCACCTAAAATTTATATTAAAAAAAAAATCATCAGATTTTATAAGTAATTTGAATTTAATGAAAAACAAATTCATGCATATAAATATTGTAAATACAGATGAACCTGGTGGCTACATCTTTGGGTAGCAAGACAACTCAGCTGTAATAGTCACAAAAGGCACAATAATGCCCTAATTCCTATACTATTATAATTATACTTGTTTTTAGTATCTTTGTTACAGCAACAAACTTGGCTTTAGCATTGATATTTCAAACCTAATTCCTATATTATTATTATTGTCTGTGTTTTTAAATAAGTGGAATTTTATGATTAGAAAACAATGTTGCTATTTTACTTATACCGTAGAATGCCGAGCAAGAGCGCATGCGCTCTTATCATTCATTTGGGGGGAAATGGGGATGGCGTTCTTATTCGGAAATCCATGGTAGTAAACCTTAGATTTACCACAATGCTTTGCAAAACTGACCAGGCGCTCTTCTTTGACTAAAATCAGAATTCCTTAAAAAGATTGTTTTTCAAAACGGCATCCTTACTTGGACATGCTTCCCAAAACTTTAGGAAATTAT
>PXIH01S0004100.1:20445-33663 GCA_003024985.2 Euperipatoides rowelli | reverse complement strand
TTATATGTTATTGTAAATGTCTTATTGTAAACGAAGGGATCTATAATAACACCCTTAGTAATTGGGTGCTAGATCCTGATTTTATAGTAAATAAAATAAATAAAAAATAAAATAGGCTAAAACCGAAGAGATCATTTGCTCAGCATAGAGCCCCACACATTGTAGCATATTGTATTTAAATTCATATTTGTGTTTTTTAATTATAAAGTGTCATAGAAGCTAGCATGTTTTATGTAATAGCCTACTTATTTTTAATTTAAAAAGATCTGCATTCCATCATTTCAGTATACAATCAGTTTGTGTTAGGAAAATACGATAATTACTGTGCATGCATAGTTAACTACATCTCCGTAGGAATAATGCCGGCTTTTTAAAAATCCCTTGAATCTTTATCTTAATAAGCCTACATATAATTATCGTAGAGTGCAAAAGTATAATTGATTTATTTCCCTGTTAACTATAATTTTGTAATTGTGGAGGTTAGACGATCACATTAGGTCAAGTTTGTTTCCAGATAATTAATGCGACTCTTGTATAAAGTCATTTCTCTCAGCAATGGCCAACATTCCAGTTATTCTATTCTTATTGAAAACAGTAGCCAAAGAAGAGGAACGAAATAATTAGAGCCAGCCATAGTAGCAGCTTTACTTTGAAGTGAACCAGCCCATTAGGGTGATTTCCAACATCCGTGTCAGTCTAAAATTATTTATGAATTGAAATAAAGCGACACCGATCGGTTTTAAGAACTTTCCATTATTTGATATAGCCTGTAATGATTTTGTGCGCATAATTTAAACGATTATCTTAAGAAAAAAATAATTTTCATGAACAGAGGCCTTAGTTGAGTTTGCAAGCCACTACGTTTGGTGACCCATGTGCTAGCTTCGGTGGTGATTGGCTGCGATTTAATTCTTTAAAGATAGTCAAAAAGTAGAGGCATAGTCTACTTCTGTGATTTATCCGAAAATTATTTTTAACATCAGTTTTCTTTAGAGAATATATGACACACACGACAGAATGTATCGCAGGCATCACATTCTTAGAGATTTTATCACCCGACACATATTGGGGATAAAATCACTGTGAAAGAAATCTCTACAGATGATTTAGTCACTGAGAAATATTTTGCAACAGAAACCTGACACTCATCGACAGATATTTTTCTTGGAAATAAGATTTTAATGAAAGTGTTATTCTGATGTCTAGTGCTTTCTGTTAGCTATATCCTCGTCAAATTTATTTAAATTCAATGGATATTGATGAGGAATACGCTGTTACTATTGCTGCCAGTTCATGCTTGTTGTTGAAAAGTCAAAGATTACGAGATTTGGAAGTGTACAAGCACCTTCTTCAAATTCCACCGATATCAAAACTAATTTGCAAAAGAATTGATGTGTATGTTTGTGTATTTTGGAAATACTCTGCATTTAAAATTAAATGCAGAACAAATATTTTTTATGAATATAATTTTCATAAATGGCAACTGTGGCTTGAATTTGCTTCAGCGATTTACTGGAGAATTATCTTTTTCTAGAGAATGTATGACATACAGGGGAATTGGGTAGAGTGAACTGACTTTTAAAATGTTGAAAAACAAGATTTTTCATCATTTAACTAAAATGCATCTTAAAGTTAAGAAATCAATAATTGACTTTTAGTGAAGCTTGCTCAAAAGCAGGCTTGAAATTGAATCTAGCAAAAACCAAACTAATAGGCTATTCAGAAAATATGTGCAGCCTAAAGTGATTAAAGTAATTGTTGTCTTAATTGAAGAGGTCAACAACTATATTAATTTAAGCCAGTTGACATCTACAAGGGAAAACTAGATGGTGAAATCAACAGAATAATGAAAATAGACGGGGGGGGGTGTAGTACCTTTAGAAAATTAAATAACATTTTAACACAAAAACTTCCTTTATGTCTGAAAAGGAAAATTTTGATCAGTGTGTATTACCAGCAATGATGGTTTGTGCTGAAACTTGGACGCAATCCAAAGTTGGTTCACAACTACAAACAACTCAAGGAAGTTGGGAGACATTGGAGAGGTGTAGGAGTAAAATGAAGAAATAGAAAATAGAATGAATGAATTAGGTTTGTGATATTCGGAAAGGGCGAGGCATGCAGCAATTATTTAGATAATAATAGATGGACTACAGAAATACTCAACTGGATTCCAGGGAAACAAAAAAAAACATGCTGGTGATAGAAAGATAAAATTAAAAAGTTTGCTGGATATGGTTGCAAACGATTTGATGAAGATAGAAATTCATTGAGAAATTCTGGTGAAGCGTCTTCCAGCAGTAGATGAATATAGGCCTATAATATATTTATTGTAAAATTTTGACCAAGGGTGCATGTGTACTTCATTCGAGGCAAAATAGAGGTGGCGCACATACTTGATCATTTGTTGGAAACTGTCGATTTCCCACAATGCATTATATTAACCTGGTGCACTTACGGGACTCTGGAATGGATATCTAAATTCCTGTCAGTGTGAAATGGATACATTCCTCCAGGAATTAAATACCCAGATTTATTACTTAAGATTAGCCAGTTTGATCTTCATTAATGTTTTAGGGTACACACAGTGTCTCCCCCCCCCCTAGGGGATATCTATTGTTTATCATTTAAGATTGCTGCCCGATCTTCACCACAACCTTCAGGATTTGCAGACAGTATGATCCACCAAGGTTTGTAAAAGCAAAAATAAATTTGATGTAATTATTGATACCGTATTCTATTTATGTTGTTATATTAATGATCTGTTCTGTTTTATTATTGATAAAAAACAATCTGATACAGTAACAGTTGCCTTATTGTAATTCTATACTAAACGTATAGATGTAAATGAGATTCAAGATTACTTTTGCATGCACATCCTTAGATGTCACTGCTTCTTATTCTTGTTTAGACCATAATATGTAGGGCAAATCTGTTGTATTTGCTCTCAAGATTTACAGAAGCTGGAATTGATTTTCAAAAGAAGCTCATCTGTCTAAAGATGATCAGAATTTTGGCAGAAATGTTCCTATTTTAATGTCTATATTTTAACTTGTAAAAAATAAAATGCACTAAAACTAAGATTTAATATTGATTTTTATTTTCCTTCTAGTCGTGAATGGAATTTAAATTATTTTCAGAACGTGATATAATTTCTATTATGTACTCACTGAATATCAAATTAGATCTTATAACTATTATGATTAAATAATCAACAAATAACTTTATAATTTGACATTGTCAAAAGCTGTAGAGTGTAGATTGAGAATATTGTTGTTAAGAATGTCATTAATGTGCCAGTTTTATTTGTAGTGTTAGTAGAGTATTGTACCAATATATAATTTCTAAATAATAATAAAAAAAGTTTTGAATCTCACAATCAAGTGCTGTTTTTCAGGTGAAAATTATTTTCAAAATAAATTTCAGGTGAAAATAAATTTCAGGTGAAATTTATTTTCAAAATCTCCCCCCCCCCCCCTCTTCCTCCCTACTTCCAGTTTTATTGCCATAAAATTATACTTCAGGTTCCTTACTCATAACATAAGTATAGTCGCTAGCCACTATAACATAAGATCAGTTTGACCCATGGTTGAAATGAGTTTAACATTCTAGTTTTAAATCAACAACAACAAAAAATAATCTAAATTATAAATGTTTAAAGTTTGAACTTAAGTAACTTAGAAAATCCATAAATATACCTAGTATGATACAGGGTAATTTTTAAAAAAAAAAAAAATTAACACCCAGATAAAACATCTAATTTAATAATCTGATATTTTTTTTTTCTCTTCCAATTTCAGGTTTCAGCTTATTACTGCGAATGGGATTGGTAAGTAATTTATTGTTTGTATCATTTATGAATTTATGTATGATTCTGGCAGCCTGCTGTTAAAATTTTTGCATAGGGAGAGTGATTTTAACATTCAGCAGATGGATATTTATTTTCCTTCTTGCATTTGTATGTCATTTATAGTAAGCTGTTGGTTTAAATTTCCTACTTAAGTATTCCTATATCTTATGTTCTAACATTTTTCTTGTGTTTTTTTTTAATATGTGTTCTTATATCAGTTATGTTCCTATAACATGTTATATCACATTTTTATCCCTATATCTTACTCGTTCTATTTTTCACTTGTGTTCTAATATCTCATGGGTGCCTGCCTATATCTACACTACAGTAGGCTATATGTTTTTACTGTAGGCTCTCTCTCTCTATATATATACATATCACAAATTTGTTTTTAAATATCTCACCTATTTGTTCTATAGCCTATCTCAATTGTTCTTATATCAGTAATGTTCACATTTTTCAATTTCAGTAAGTTTTCTAAATTCACTGTGCTGCTAAATTTCACATAATGTTCTAATATGTCATGTATTACTTATAGGTTTCTACTTAACATGTGTTTCTATCTTTCTTATGTGTTATAATATCTTATATATGCCTTACTTATACCTGCATGTTTCTTTATCTCACAATATGTGTTCATAATATCTCACTATAAATGTGTTCCTCACATACTGTATGTAGTTCTATCTCATTTATGTGTTCTAATATCTCCACTTATTGCATGTTAGCTATCCCAATGCTGATATAAAACCTAGGCTATGTATTGAATTTATGCACAGGTATGCACTTCCTCTCTCGCCAAGAAGTAATCAAAAAGCTTAGGAATTCTTTCAGAAGAGAACTTTAAAAATAATCTTAGCTGGAAAATTGAAAGGTTATATTAACTGTCATGTTCAACCATTGGATTTCAGATGGCAGTATGTAATGAAATTTTTATTGTTCCACTTTTTTTTTAGAAATGCCCCCAATTTTTACCTCCTGAACAATCAGAAATTTTAGGCAGAGGCATCAGATCTAGTTGTATGTTTAATTATGTACAGATAGTTATTTGAATCCACTGCCACCTATCAATAGATGATAAAAAAAACATGAATAAAGACATTGAAAATTGCAAAATGACTTTGTGGTTTGAGAATTGCTCCACAATCAATTGAAGTGCAAAAAGTATTAACCTACAAAATAAAAATTAAAAAATACATGGTATTTAGACTGGCCCTATTCTAGCCTATTTTGTGGATTTAGCCTATACTCTTGATATTTTATTTGATGAAAAAAAAAAAGTAAGCCATGCTTGTATCACTAATGTTTTTCTCCAAATCCTATTTTAAATATATTATAAACTGCTGGTTTCATTTATTTTGTTTTTCTTTCTATCTTTACATTTTTCTTGTAGGTGTGGTGTAGATCAATATTGCTGCGGTGAAAATATGTGCTGTGATTATGTCTATTCATTATGGTATTTTTGGTAAGCCGTTCAATGCAGTACATTTAATTTTGCATAAGATTTTACTTTTCTTTTTTAGTGGTTTTTTTTTTCTTGTCTATTTAAAACGGTACAATCAAATTTAATATTGATTTCTATTTTCTTTATTACTTTTATCATTAAATGCTGAAAAAAATTTAAAATCTATTTTTAAAATAATTTTAAAGTTGGCTTTTTATGCTGTATAAAATGGGGGAGGGAAGCACTCTTGGAAACTTTTACAAAAATTGTCAATATAGTTTGATGTAGTGTGTGTGTGTGTGAAGGGAGGGGGGAGGTGCATATTTATCCAGAAGAATCGATTATATAGCTACCTCTTTGCTCTCTAATTTTGTTATATAATCAAGCTTTTTGATATTAGAATGTATAGAATTTTTCAAAATGATTATTTTTCTTTGTGCTATATTGATTTTCAAAAAAAAAGTTTATTGCTCTCTATGTGTTTAATTAAAATTAAAAGCTTTTCTATTTGCTCCCACTATTGTAAAGTAGAAAAAAAAAATTAATAAAAGTTATGTGGAAAATTTGCTGACTAAATATCATTTTATATAATACTTAGAGTAGACTATTCACTGTTAAATTTTTCTGAATGATAAATTTATTTTAGAATGATGTTTGCTGTGTGAATTTCAGCTTTTGAAGCTATAAAAATATTATCATGTTAAATAACTATAGGCTAGTAAGTTTTCCATATCTAGTATTTTTGGTACATCTTTACTTTTATTACTACCGGTATATGTCTAACTCCTCCTAAGCAATTGAAATGTATTATAAATGGTTACTGAGAACTTACATAACAATAGGTCAATGATATGATTATGTCATTAACTTTTTTTTTTTTAAAAAAAAAGGCTATACATGAAATGAGTAAAAATGTTAAATGTACTGATGATAATAATCACATTTATTTTTAACAATTCCATAAGAGGCATTTTATTTAAATACAAAATATCCCTCTTAGAAATTTTTGATGACATCATCAAAATAGCCATCTTAGCAAATTTTGATGACATCATCAAAATCCCCCTTTAGCAAATATTGATGACATCATCAATGCACTTTTTTTTTTAAAAGAGCCATAATATTTTTTAAAATTCTGCCTAGAATTTGTAATAGTTCCGATATGTTTAAAATTGTTGTGGGATATGAAAAATCCTGTAGCATTGACGTTTCTGAAAAATGTAATAAAAGTGAGTAGCCTATTTCCACATCTGTGAGCATTTCATTTTTTTTTTTTTTTTTTTTTAATTTCCCATTAGAAATCAAAAAATAAATTTTGTATTTATTCTAACATTATTTAAACTTTTTATTAAGCTTATCAAATTTTCATTTAGTTAATCCTGGATTTTTATTTTTGCAAAAAATAACCCTCTTCAGAATAGGTACGATGCAGTCCTCTCACCCCATTTGTGTCAACTTCATTAAAACTATTCTTAATGCTTTCTTCTTGTTGCTTTAATTTTGTCTTATACAGTATAGCCTACTGTGCTACTTTTTTTTATTGTTGAATGATGTATAAATTCAAAAGATGACTAGGCCTACAGTATATAACTTAAAGTATGCTTTAATTTTTCCTACAAAGTTCAATGTCTTTCTTTACTGTCTCGATCTTTTTAAGTATTGCCCTATATAAATGCCATGATCATGATATCAAAATCAGAAATGGCTGCCAGGCTCATAAAATTTGATGATGATTTTTTATACATTTTTCATTATGTACTGATTACACAAAGTTAGGAATGTTGTAGAAACTTGTAACTCTACAAAGATTCATTATAGTTTAGGATTTTTATTCTTTTTTTTTTTTTACACCTACAGTACAGTATATTAAATAAAATTTCAATTATTTAGCAAAATTATAAGCCACATTAAGCTGGCAAATGATATCCATTTTTTTTAATGAAGTAATAAATAATCACCGCACATTTAAGTGACGATTGATTCTGTTTTTTTTTTTATGGCATTGTTTTTTTTTTTTTTAATGACTTCAAAATAGATATTCGTGAATATAAATTTCTTTGAGATTTTGGATGAACTACTAGTTACTCTTATAAACTGTATTTTTAAAATAAAAATCAGTTTTTAACTTTAGTTTATTGCTATTTTTTTCCACAATTTACTTGTGTACTGAGTAAAAAAAAATATTTAATTTATTGCATCAATCAATTTATTGTACCCTAAAAAACTAGTCAAATTGTGGTTGAACCTGAAAGTAATTCTAAAACAATTTCTGTTAATTATTTCCTATTGTAAATTGTCTGAAAAACAATGTGGTGAAAAGTCTACCAGTGTATGGGCTGGCACAGGTCCAATATGATGGATTTTCCAATATCGCTGCCACATGTGGTAGAAAAATTGGTGTCATATATAATTAAATTTTACTTCTTTCATAAAGTTTTATACACAAAATTATCTTTCATATAAAATTGTGCAAGATGCCAATGACAAATTTTAAATTATGTTCAATTTGTGGAATTGTAATTTGTTTTAGTGACATTTTGTTTTGTGGAAACAAAATGTCACTTTTTTTTCTTGCTGAAATATTTTTTCACTATCTAAATATTGAATGCTGGGAATTTTGTTAAGCATATGCTCTCTGGGCAAGCTATTGCAAGAGCCATCCGTGGTCATTGGATTATTTCTTCTGTGTTGAACACAAATTATAGCAAAAGAAGCTCTGTGTCCTCTAGAGAAAACTAATGATCTAGCCATAGCTTGATGCTTGTTTCAACATATTTTGAATGGGGACATATATCTCAACGAAGTACCCTATGATGTCATTGAAAGAATTTAAATCAAGTTAATGAAAACCAAAGAAGAACTTATAAAATACAGGACTTCTGGACTTTGGTTAGTATACCTGAAGTTGGTTGACATTCTGAAACTATTCATAAAGGCAGAATGAACAAGAAATTGGCAGCTACATCTAGCAATGATTAAAGAAATGTTGCCCTTTTTTTGCTGCACGTGGCCATAGTTAATATGTCAGTTCTGCACACCTGTAGGCTATTTAGAAAATATGATTGAGCTTAAACGTAACATTCCTGAAGTACACAATGCATTCACAAATGGACTGCATGTTGTCAGAAGAAGTGACAGATTTTGGGGAGGCTTTTCAACAGGCTTTGTCATTGAACAGGTTCTTATGAAAAACATCAAGGGATATAATGGAATGACACATGTAAAGGGGATGACTGGGTAATGTCACATCCTATTTGTGCCATTTGAATAATAGTTTGCAAGACTTATCCAGTGTTAGGCAGGTGGTTAATGAGCAACTATGACTAGTTCAAGAATTGTATGTGATAATGATGAATTGATGATACACAAAAGGTTCTTGAATATGTAGAGCTGCTCAATATTTTTGAACAAGACAACAACCTATGTAACATAGTGACAAGTAACATATAGTAATGATGTGAACCTGGAAATGACAGAAGTTGGGAGAAGAATCCTCAATGAGATGACTGGTAAAACAGTTACTGAATTTTCTTTCAGAAAGAGCAAACTGATGAAACCAATAAAATCAGTTTAGTTTGTTAAATTAAAAAATGAGACCTTTATCATTGAGCCAGATGTATTATTTCAGCAGCTGTTATTTTGTCCTCAGACAACTGGTTTGGATTTGAAGGAAGTGTTTTGTTATAAACTCTGCACATACCCAACTTCTTATTTGACAAGAGTGGAAAGATGAGAGAATCTGGGAAGTTTCAGCTTGTTAAATATATACATCAGCAAGCAGATGCTGATATTAGCACACCTGAAAATATGCACTTTGTCATTGATGGGGAGTGTTTAGTACATTGAATACCATGGATTAAACAACAAACCTTTGATGAGGTTATTAATGCATACAAGAAATATGTACTCAAAAAGTATGGCAAGGCAACCATTGTCTTTGATGATTATGGAGACATGCTATCAACAAAATCAGAAACACACCGGAGGCGGACAGGAGGTTTTCAAGGACCAAAAGTCAATGTCTTACCTTCAATGAACATTGCCATTAACAATGAAAATAAACAAGCCTTCATAAAACAAGAAACTGGTTGTACCATCAAACAAGCTCAAGGTGAAGCAGATATCATGATTGTCATGGAAGGTGTGGCATCAGCACAATTGTACCCTACAACCATTGTTGGTGAAGACACTGACCTAATCCATCATTTAAATGGTGAATGTTGCAATATTTTTCGCTGCCCAGAACTAAAGAAGAGTTCAAAAAATGTGACTGTCTATGGCATCAAGAAAATTAGACAAGATCTAGGTGAAGAAGTCTGTAATAAGATTCTTTTTGCCCATGCACTGTTGGGATGTGATACAACATCAAAACCCTTTGGATTAGGGAAACGTGATACAGTTAAATTGTTAAAGAAAAAGCACATTTTCGGGGAGCAAGCTGCCATATTTAAAAAAACCAGGAAAACCAAAAGAAGAAATTCAATTTGTTGGTCATGAAGCTGTAGTCTCTCTGTATGGTGGAAGTGTGGGGGATACACTGAATGAGATTCAGTTTAAAATGTTCACATCAAAGGCAACAAAATCTACAGTTCAAGTGAAATCTGAAATATTGCCTTCCACAGAAGATGCTTGCAGATTTCATTGTCTAAGAGTATATACAAATATGTCAGACAACAACAGACTATAGTCACCAGGTTCAACAGTAGCTGGGTAATCAAATGGATCCACTCAGCTGGGGTTAGGAATTAAGGTATGGACAACTGACATTGATGATCAGTAAAATGAGTCAAACACCAGCGCCCAACCATTTGCTAAAATTTATCAAATGTGGTTGCATCACAAGTCAATGTGGTACCCGACAATGTATATGCAAACGATAAGGACTGATGAGTACAATAATAATAATAACGATTGTTATCAAATGTTGTAATTCTATGGAAGTGGACCTGGATGATGATTGAATTAATTACCTGAAAGAGTTATATAATGTATTTCTTATGTGTTGCAGGTTTTTTTTAAAGCTTTTTATTAAAAAAATAATTTTCAAGTATAGCTGAATATGGTGTAAATAATAATTTAAAAAAGTGTTTCAATAAAAAATGTATTTTATAATTATCTTAAAATGTTCTTTTACCTTGATCACCATTTCATTTTGTTTACTTTTACATGCTCCTCGATATTCTTACTAACAGTTAATATATACTGTCTACATTGTATAATTTCTGTGTATAGTCAATTTTAATGAGAATATTTTAAGGAAAACTTGAGTTTAGAACTTTTTATCTAAGTTAAAAAATAATCAGTCTAAGTGAATATGAAGGCAGATTTTAAAAAAATTGGATAGTGTAGAAAAAAATTCAGCAGTAATTTCAACAAAAATTATCGTATGTTTACCACAAAATGGTTCATAACTCATGAGAAAGATAATTTTGTGTATTAAATTTCTATAGCCTAAGGGGTAAAATTTGGCATGATATGGCAAAAAAAAAAAAAAAGATACAAGGCAAATTGTGGCTTTGTCTCTCTTGTAGCGGCCATGATGGAAATATGCCATATTGGTTGTATGCCAGCCCATATAGTGGTAGACTTTTCACCATTGATTTTTTCAAACATTTTTCTATAAGTAACCATTAACAGAAATTGTTTTACAATTACTTCTAGGTTCACCTAAATTTTGATCTAACTTTTAGCTCATTAGTCCTGTTTTATAAAACATCCATTTGTTTGTTTGCATTAAAGATCTGCTAGCATTTTTTTAACGTGACCCAAAGAAGCAATATTCTTGTCTTCCCATCCCACCATTTAAACTTTCTCATTTATTTTTATATTTTATTTTAATCAAAACGATTATTGCTTTGTAATATATACACTATATATACTGTGTTAGTGTGTCAATACAGGATATACTATATATTACATAACACATTCAGTAAAGTATATACTGTATGTGTGTGTATCTAGGTCAACTTTTATTTCATAAACAAAATTTACCCGTAAACATCTTCCTTCACAAATACATGCTTTAAATCTGATAAAAACACTTTGAACAGTTGTAAAATTCAAACATGTGCACTATGTTTTAACGGGCTACCAAATTGTGGAATTTAGTAGTCCGTTGGACTACCAATAAATTTTCTTAAAATCGACTTCTGGTTACAAACAATTAACAATTATATTTAAAGTTTTATCTTGTTCACTTTTTTTTTTTAAATATTATTTTACATAGTCACTGTGAATAAAAATTAACAGCATAGAATCACTCAACGTTTTTTGTAAATAAAGTTTAACTTGCAAGTCAATATTTTAATATGTTATAAATTTCTATTTTTAATGACAGAATATTAAATTTTGAAATGGAAGTTGTTCATTTATTTAAAGCTATCGGGAAATAAATTATTCTATTTTTCTTTATCATTTAAATACATTTCAATTTGTCTTTTCCAATAACCTTTGACAGTTAAATATTTCAAACACCAATCTCCTTTCCCTCTTTTTTTAACGTGATAATGTTTTGAGTGAAAATTAACAGCATAAAATAAATATTATTTCGGTATTATAAATAATGTTTGACCTTACAAGTTAGCATTTTAATATCTAAATTAAACATTTGCTTTTATTGATAAAAGGTTAACTTCTGGAAAGGAAGTTATTTATTTATTTATTTATACAGTAGTCATCAGGAAATACACTAGAATTGTATACAGATGACTTTCTGATATATAATAAAATAAATTAATAATTTCTCTTTTGGAATTGACATTTTATTTTTTATTCTATACATTTATAATATTGAATTTCTTAAATTATTATCCATAATCTGGCTTTTCAGCATTGAGCAAGTTTTTTTCTCTCCCAAAACTGGATTTAATATTTTGGGATTCTGGTGTCAGCAAAATAATATATTATAAGTGAACTTGAGTGAAGTACACTGTATACTGTAATATATTTACAATGCATTTGCATTTGGAAAAGTGCAGAGATAAGGAGCAGTTCCATTATACACACACAAACATGCAAGCACCAGGGAAGATGCCAGAGGCTTGAGGGGGCTATAGCCCCCTCTAAAATTTTCTTAGCCCCCTATCGGAACTAAAAATTCACATAAACGAACTATTCCACACTGCACCCTCAAACTAACTCCTGCAGAGATGTTCATTGGAAGATCACTTAGGAGTAGACTCCAGAAAATTAACCCATTACCAATAGTTCCAAGAACATTGTTCAAGAGCAAATATACAACAGGCCAAAGCATTCTCGCAAGAAATTATGGTAACGGAGAGAAAACAAACTGGGTAGAATGAATGGTCAAGAAAAGTTCTATCTCCTGTAACATTTATAATCGCACGAAAGGATGGTAGAGAGAGAGACAAAGCGACATATAGACCATCAATTTTATTAACATCTTCCACCGTCCTTCCGCAGGAATCTAACAAGGACAACTACCTCATCGATGATAGACTAAGAACCTTGAGCAGGGAAACATCACTGGAAGAAATACCACCAGAACCCACACCGCCACAACCTGCTCTGAGATACTCAACCCATGTCCGGAAGCCCCCAGACCGGTACGACTCAAAACAAAGGACAGGGTAGCTGCGGTATCCTTATACCACAGACAGACTCTAACTAGAAATCATATATAACACAGTTGTAAGCAGCATACTGTAGCCTATATGATTTGTAGTTTCATTGTTATAGTTTTAAATCACAGATTATTTAATTCGGTTCTCCCGTTTTTGTAGCAAACTAATTGCATTCATTAAATACTTGCAACAGTTGTAATCATGTTTTATCGATTGGCATACCCACTCCCAGTACTACACAGCATCTTGTTTGTTAGCAATTGTGTCTAACTGCTATATCACTCTTGCAGGGGTTGAATTCCACAAATTTTTTAAGTAGCCAGGTCGGGCTACTGCCATAT
>PXIH01S0004098.1:18359-29286 GCA_003024985.2 Euperipatoides rowelli | reverse complement strand
TTTGCTAAAGTTTGAATAAAGTGTTTATTTATAGAAAGAAAAAAAAAGTTTTGTTTGTTCATTCAGTATTTGCAAGCAATAAAAATGTCAAAAATATCTGTAACCAAATATATTTGTTGTTAATATTTTTAAAGTCTATACCTTGCTGTCCTGTTCCAAATTAAATTTATTGATTGATGAATATTGTAATGATTTAGACTAAAGTGCTAAAAGTTATTTTTTTGTATGTGCTTGTGTGTATGTAACTTTAATAATGTATTTTATTAGTATTTAATATACAGTATATTGTACAGGAATTTATTGCTTCTAATTAATAAATTTTAATTTAAATTTTATATTTAAAGTGGATCATTTGACCTTGTAGAAATTTGAGAAGGGGGGGGGGGAGGGACATGGCATCTTTCAATTTTAAAAATATTTCCTCTTTCAACCAAATTTCACAATAAAGGTGATTGATATTATAGCACTAGTAACTTTAAAAGATTATCATTTTGGATATCTGTCTGATAGGGAAAGGAATCCGATTATGTGATACTTTTAAAAATTGTATATAATCTGTCTGTACAGAAGGCTATGTCTGAGGGTCAGTAAAGAGATGGGGGAGGAGGAGGGATGTTAACTAGTGGCCCAATTTCAACTAAATTCTGCATTTAAGGTAGAAAGTGGTCCAGTGTGTTGGCTGCCTCCTATTAATTTTTAAATTTCTGGTCCAATTTCTATCAAATTGAATATCTAAGGTAGCAAGTATGGTGCAAACTTTAAAACAGAATAGATGTTGCTATTTTTAAAACAGGCAATCTGTATCAAGGAGAGGGGAATGTATGACCCTTCCTTTCAAAGTTGTAGCTGCTAGCCCATTTTGAACCAAATTTCATATTTAAAGAGTTCACAAGAGGGTGACCTTGATGCCAGCTTTTAAGTAGCAAGGGTTGATTGTGGAAACTTTTTTTCTTTGTACAATATTATTGTCACTGATCAGAGGCAAATCATGAAACATTACAGTGCTGAATCCTGTGCTTTCCTAGTTTTTAATTAATGCTTATTTCATCGATTTGGACTATTGGTATTCTTTTTATACTCTTAATATTTCATTTATTAACATGTTTTTTTGTTTGTTTGTTTGCTTTTTTTTTAATTATTAAAATGTCTGCAAATAATTTTTTATGCTCAAAATATGTTTCCATAGTCTTAGCTTGGTTTTATAATGATTTTGTAAAGTGTTCTAAAAGTGTAATGATCTATATATTTAAAGTAATTATTTAAAATTCTAAATTTAGTCATATTAGTTTTTCCTATTTTTAACGAATGGTTATAAAAAGTAAATTTTTCATCTATAATTATTCCTAGATCATTGTGGCCATTTACATATTTGATTAA
Source organism: Euperipatoides rowelli (assembly GCA_003024985.2). Taxonomy (NCBI): domain Eukaryota; kingdom Metazoa; phylum Onychophora; class Udeonychophora; order Euonychophora; family Peripatopsidae; genus Euperipatoides; species Euperipatoides rowelli. Next base: position 27,909 of record PXIH01S0004098.1, on the reverse strand, counting down.
TTTATTGTTTATTTCATAATTATATTTATTACTTTTCATTCCTATACTCATACTTTCAGTTTTTCTAAATTAATTTCAAAATTGTTTTTTTTTTACACCATAGATTAATTAAGATCATTTTGGAGTGTTAAATGGTCATTTGAGTCTATTATATGTTTAAAAATTTTAACGTCATTGTATAATAAGCAGTGTATTCCGTAGAGAATGGGAAGTTAGATAAATATAGGTTAAAGAGATGTGCAGATAGTGCAGAACCTTGTGGAAATCCTATATCCAATATCTTAAGATCTGAATAGTTGTTAATTTTAGTTTTTAGTTTTCTATTTTATACAAATCACTAATCCATTTAACAAGAAAAATAGGACAATTCAATTTTAGAAGTTTGTTTATTAAAATTGTATGATCAATAGAATCAAATACAGATTTTAAGTCCATATACGGTAAATAACATCAATTTGTAATCGATTTTTAAAGCCTTTTAAAATATAGTTAGAAAAATGTTTCTAAATTGGTTATTGTAGATTTATTTTTCTGAATCCATGAAAATGTTCCAGATAAAATCCCATTTTCATCCATCCAAATATTTAGATAATTAAAGATAAGCTTTTCACAAATTTTTGCTGTTGTAACTGAGATGTTAGTGATAGGTCAATAAGATGTCAATAAATTTATTTTACTTTTTTAAATTTTGGAATTATTATACCTATTTTCCATGAGTCTAAAAGTTTTCCATTAAACAATGATAAGTTTAGCAATTTAGTCAAAAATTCAGAAGAAAAAAAAACATTGCTTTGTTTAATAAGAAAATCGTTTAAGACATCATTTCGAAGAAATGAGTTTTTTTATTTCAATAATATTAAAAATTGGATTTTCCTTGATAGGAATATAAGTTGATTTGGTAGCATTATTTACAGTTTTGGAATCATGAATAGTAATATTGTTTATTACTATATTATCAATTTTGTTGTTAAAATTTTTATGTTGAGATAAATATTTTATTTAAATATTTTTTTTTTTTTTTCAGATTTTTTTAAAATACCGTATTCATTTCAAATTTTTTCCTTACTTGGTTTTTCATTGTATTTAATTTATTTTATAAATGACTTCACTAATTTAGTGATCATAAGTCAGTTTTTTGTATAAATTCCTAATATTTTATAATTTTAGAGTTGATCTGAGCATGTGTGCCATCTCATTTTGCACTATATGATGGAAAATCTAAGATTTTCAACAATGTCCGTGCAATTACATTGCACCCATTTTACTCCAAACATATGATAAGTTCATATCTATATATATAATACGTCTTTCAGTGGCATTTACGCTAATTCTAAAAAAAATCAAGCATTTCTTTTTTAATTCTATATCAATTTCTCCTATTTTCTTACATTTTAGTACTGTTTTGGAGATATTAAAAAAATATGGAAAACAAGTCAAATAAGATAGTGATTCCTAGTTCTTGTTTAGCATTTTGTCTTTGTTATTATTTTAGAAGAATAAATGAAATGAGTGGGAAAATCTTTAGAACAAATTGTTAGGATGGTTACGGTACGCTTTTATCAGCACGACATCTTCGTTAAAGATCGTGACCGCCATTTCTGTTTGATACAAACTGGTATATTTTGCTTGGGGAATTGATTCCCTAGGTCTTTTGATGAAGGTTGTATTTCACAAACACCCACAAATGATACCTTCATCAAAAGACCTAGGGAATCAATTCCCCAAGCAAAATATACCAGTTTGTATCAAACAGAAATGGCGGTCACGATCTTTAACGAAGATGTCGTGCTGATAAAAGCGTACCGTAACCGTTAGGATTTTAGAAATGATTAGGAAATAAGTCCTTATTACATTCTGATTTTTAAATCTGCAAGTGATAGGCTACTATTAAGCCTAGGGATCAAGAAGGGGTGGGAAGAATAATGACATAAATTTATTAATTATAGATAAAAATACTCAATTATTTTTGAGATATAGATAGGAAAAATAAAAGGTTTGTATCTTGTTTATGCTCAAGAGATAATTAAAAGCAAAAGAATAATTGTTTATGGTTAGACTATGACATTTTTAATTAAATGCAGACAATTGTTTAAAACCAAAGATTTTAATTTTTCTCAACACAAATATTTATAGTATACAGAACATATTTTATTGTAACTAGAAACTTTCTTTGAAAATCTGATCCAAAATGAAATTTTACGATTTCAAGTGTGTATATTAATTTCATATTGAAAGAGATTTAAATCGTTTAATATTAATTTATCTTTTTTTTATATAGTTAATCGGAAATTAATATATATTTTTATTTGTGCCTTTTCTTTCAGTGGGAACACCATATTATATGTCTCCAGAAAGGATACATGAAAATGGTTACAACTTTAAATCTGATATCTGGTCTCTAGGTTGTCTTCTTTATGAAGTAAGATTTGGTTATTGAAGTTTGGTCGAATATTAATTAAGATTTATTAAGCAGTTATTGATTGCTTTATCAAAAAAATTACACTTGTAATTGTCATGTGATCATTTTACATGATAATTGTACTATTTCTTAAATTCTTTCATTAATGAGTTTATCATCTTTTTAATAAAATTAAATTTCTGTTGTTTGATAGATGGCAGCACTGCAATCACCTTTTTATGGCGATAAGATGAATCTCTATTCTTTATGTAAAAAAATTGAACAATGTGATTATCCTCCTCTCCCAGCAGACCACTATTCTGATGAGGTAATCAAAACTAATTCTCTCTCACTGTATGAAATCAATAATTAGATCTTGTCTTATAATAATAATGCAACATGGTACTGTTTGCAATTTATAACAATAATTTGCTTATTCTATCAGGATTTCACAAGCCAGTGTTGTAGTACATACCAGTCTTGTGGGATATTTGATGTATATGTGTCTAGTGCACTCTGTAAACCAGTGTTATACATTTTTTAATAATGTTAAGGAATTCTGTGTATAGAGAAATGTTTAAAAAGAAATTTCTTAACATTATGAAAATTTCTCGCTTAACCTTCCAGCGAGCAGTCGTAAATTTTAGAACAAATTCATTTTTTTATAAAATGTGTATGTGTATGGTCTTGTGGTTTTATATCTGCCTTCTATCCTAAAACTAACTTCCCACTACAATATTGGTAGGTTTTTACCTTGCACATAGCCCATTTTATAATTATTTTTTAAAATTATATGTAAAAAGACGTCCAGACATAAATTTTACGACAGGCACCCGCTGATGTTATAATGTTGACTTTCAGGTAGTGTAATACAAATATTATAAAACATTTAGGAATAAATATATATTTTTAAAATAAGAATTTAATGCAGATATCAAAAGCAAAAAAATATATTTCCAACGACAGAGAAACAGTAGGAAAATGTAAGATAAACTTTTTTTTTTTTTTACAGCTGACTTTTAGAAATAAAATCATAAAAAAAAATCTGTTGGAATTTTCTTTTCTTTATATATTAAAATTCCTGATAAAAAATAGAACANTAAAATTCCTGATAAAAAATAGAACATAAATATGTGTAATAATTTAATTATTACACATATTTAGAAACTTTTATACATAGGATTCTATGAATCGTGAAAATTACGACACGTGACCACTCATGTTAAATAAATTTTCACGCCCGCTCGAAGGGTAAAAAAGAACATATTGAAAGTCATTAAGATTCTGGAAACCTGACTAGAAATTGCATTTTCTATTTGTAATATACAGAATAGTGTGTGTATACTGTACATATTACAAATAGAAATTAAATTATTATTTTTTTTTTTTTTTACAATTTTATATTTTTTTACCTATAAATTGATGTAAAAATAGTGAAAGAAAAAAAAAACATATCTGTGTAGATTTGATCTCTCTGTCTGCCTGAGCATTTTGAAAGTGTAAATACGTGCTTCAATATAATAGGATTAAAATAGTATTAAAATGGCATTCTAGTGCACCTTGGGTTTTATTTATTAATTTACAATATTTGTTCATTTAGTTTATTTCAAGATTTGTGTTATTTAGAAGACAATAGGATCTAGAATAGCATCTTCCTTAGTGAAGATCCTATATAAAGTAGTAATTATTAGTGGCTATTTTTTAAGTAATCCATGATGAGCAGTTACTACAAATAAACTATTTATGTTGGCTCAACAGCAACAGTAGTTATTCTTCTCTTATAACTCATATAAAATATCAAACATAGAATATATTAAATGTCTATATGCTCAGCAATCAAGTAAACCCATAGATGATATGACTTCTGTTTACCGAGGTTGAGATTTTAATCTAATCAATTAGTTTATTCAAAACAAGCCCGAATGATAATTCAATAAGTGAATGCTACAGTGAATGTAGATTCTATTAACTACAGCACTTTTTTATTACAGCATTTCAACTTTGGCTTAACACTTTCAAAAAATGTTAAACACATTTTCAAAAAACATTTAACAATTTTCAAGAAACATTTAACACTCTTAAAGAAATATTTAACACTCTTAAAGAAATATTTAACACTTTTCAAAAAATGTTTAGCATGCTCAATACTGTACAAAGGCATTATTATTAAGGAGACTTTCTTTGCTTTTACATTTAAATTTTTATTTATAAATAACTGTTTACAATAAAATTGAACATTAGGCTAATTTTAAAGAAATTTGATAACTGTATACCTATTGCCAGTAGGCTATACAGTTACTCTATACGCTACTGGTTAAATGGTTGCTAGCAGACAATCATTTTTAATTGATCAGGTAATCAACTCATTTACACTACCATTTTATAATAAAAAATAAAGTAGCCCCATTTTAATTTTAATGTACAGTAAAAACGTCCAATTTATTTTTACCATAAGTTAGAGCGTTTTGTAATTTTCATAAAAGTGTAGTGTTAAACATTTTTGAAAAGTGTTAAATATTTCTTTAAGAGTGTTAAATGTTTTTTTGAAAAGTGTTAAATGTTTTTTGAAAAGTGTTAAACATTTTTAGAAAGTGTTAAATATTTCTTCAAAAGTGTTAATTTTTTCTTTAAAAGTGTTAAACCAAAATTGAAATTCTGTATTATTTCTCAGTGATTCTGAAATTTTAACTTTCAGGTGGTCTAATAAATATATTCTAAAACATTTAGGGATAAACTTATACATTTTTAAAATTGAAATTTAANTTAATTAAACAAATATTTTTTAGTAAAACTAAACATAAATCAATTAAAAAAAAAAATCATTGATAAACCACTTTAATCTTTAAACCCTTTTGCGAAAGAATTATTATTGATAATGTTTTATTTCAACAAAATTTGAATAAGTGCAGGATTACAATAGTCAATCTATTTGATACCTTAACCCTAAGAAGTACAGTATTTAGGGGAAAAAATAAATAAATGCAAACTATTCTGTACTGATGAACAATGATGAATTAAACCTCTTTATACACTAGTGTTAAGAATTTTAATAAATGTTGGAATGGATGTTGAGGAATACCTTTTTGTTCTACTGTATGGAACAAAAATTTGTCCTAAGATCTGGTTTTAATGCCAGAATTAGAGTATCAGGTAATAGGTATACAATGATAAAATTCCGTAAAAAAAATTTAGTGGCAAATTTTCCAGATATATCAACTTGACGGGTGTGGAGAGATTTACTCTTGAAAAAATCTAGTCTTGATAGGTTGTATAATTATTCTTTTTTAAAAAAAATTAAAGCTGTTTTTTGGGGCCCGCTCAAGGTCTTCACTCTGTTTTTTTGTGATGGCACTTGCCCACACTACTCATGCATATTTAGATATGAAGCCTATTTAATCAGTGTGTAATCTACGGAGTTTATATAATAAATAGAATTTTCTTCTGGCTCGACTTATTATGTCATTGATATTAATGTCCGAGTAAAAATCATTTTGGATTGTTATGCCTAAAATTTTACAGTGGTCAATGATATTGATAGATTATCAGCCATGATGTAGGACTTAAAGATTGAGTCATACCAGCTGAAATCGAGTCATTAAATATAAAAGTGTTGACACTTTGTTGAACAATTAATTCTACTTGACTGAAAGTTATTTGTTTCATAACATGTGATTTGCATATTATCTTTGTGACAAAGAAATTTTCCATATGTGAAACAAAATAACTTAGAAAGATAAAAAATGACATTGTGTCAACAGCTTTGCTGTAATATGCCATAAAGCGCCAAGATGTTGGCAAATGTACCAGTAGAAGAAGAGATTATGTTGTCTTAGTATTCAGTCATTTTCCAAAGCCCAGATCGTAATATATTTATTAGGAAAGCTCATAATGTGTGACCTGGGGAATGGATTAAAGTAATATAATCTAAAGATTGTTTTTTTTTCTTCTTTAGATTTAACCTTTTCCACTCTACCGATTTTTCTGAAAACATGTTTCTATTTCTCCAGGTTAAAATATACTGTATATACTGTATATATCAAGATTATTGACATCTCATTTTAGGCGTTTTTTTTTTTCTTGTTATAGAAATATAATTTTTTATTGAATGCTACTCTAGCTAAAGGAACTTCTAATAAAAATAAATGCAAGTATATCTGACTAGTTTTTAATAATAAAAAAAAAATAATTGACTAATTACAAATTTCATTTACCACCAATTTCTTTATTTGGTACTAAAAATATTTTCATTTTTTAAAAAATATTTTCGAATAATTAGAAAAATATATTTTTATTTCTTATCAATGCTATCTAGATTTAGATTTTACCAAAAAAATATATGTTTAAGTCATCAAATTTTTTTATTTCATTTAAAAAGGTGTTGAAATACATTTTATAAAAGTTTTATAATGTTCGAGAAGGCTGTATTACATTGTCTCAAACAGGTGTTTGGCTTCTGTTTAAGATGATGTAATAAATGATGGATATGGCCTTCTCTAACATTGTATAAAATTTAGATTTTAGCATTATTTTAAATGAAATAAGAAAATTTGATAAATTAAACTTACGGTACATTTTTTTTGGGGTGGGGGGGGGGTCACAATAAAACTAAATTGACAAAGTTGAAATAGATTGATAAAATACTTTAAAGTCACATCAAAACATAATAAAATAAATAAATAATTAGTTATGCTGAGCAAATGAACGATGGGGGGGGGGGGGCAGAAATGTCAGTGTCACAGTCTAAAAATTTCTGACAATTTTATTTTGAAATAAAATACAGTCAATGACAATTCATACCTATCACTTTCTTAGCTTCCTAACTTGAATTATTGTATCTCTTTTAAAGTGATTTTTTTTACAGTACTATGCAATATGAAAATGTTTGTTAATTGAAAAAAAAAATACACAAAAATAAAATTTTAACAAGAATAATATACATTAACTTAAAATCTTTTAAAAACAATTGAGAAAACTTTTTTTTTTATGTTTACAGTTGCGAACTTTGGTAGCCATGTGCATTAATCCTGACCCAGAGCAACGGCCTGATATCACCTACATTAATTCCAAGGCTCAAGAGATGTATCAGAAGATGTGTGGACATACGTTATCACCAACATGACCTTGAATGATATTAATCTTGTGCCGATCTTCATTTCTGGTCTGAAGCCTGCATATAATAAATATATTTCCTATTAATCCTCTAGCTGGATTTTTCTGGTGAAAAAAAAAAAATCCCTTACATCTTCAGGACAATAGTTATACCAAAGACAAATATATAAAATATGTGAAGATGTTTTTAAAGGGTAAAAAGTTTGTGATAAAATTGTTCCTATTATAATTATTTATTTATTTCAATTGTTATATCTCAATTTCTCTTATCGAAACATGAAGAAAATATGATCAGTATTATAAGAATCTATCCGGAAACTCTGCCAGGAATAATAGTTAGCCAACTTATCTGGATTGTAAAAAGGCAGCGTCAAATTAATTTGTTGCTTAAAATTTCAATTCTAATATATATTTTTTTTAAATAAAAAAGAGTTTGAGTAGCTAACTGAATAAATTGAAATGAGCTGAAGTGGATCATACAATACAACTACATGTAAATTCCAGCATTCTTTCATAGTTTTATTTAAAATAGATCTGTTGATGGAAAAAAAAAAGTCCAAAATATGTTGATTCAGCTGTTAGCTATTAACATTCTGCTAGCTATATCTTTTCTTTAAAATATCTTTGTTTAGCTTTTTTTTTTTAAAAATTATATTATTATATGAATAAATATTAAGTTATATTGTACACTGTTTATATAGGGGAAAGTTTAAATTAGGCGTTAGTATTTTATTTGTACACAATATAACTTTTCAAAGAAAAAAAAGACTGAATGAATAAGCAATTATTATCCAGATAGTTTAATAATTGGCTAGAGTTTCAGAATAGATCCATTGATTCTTTTCTAAGGTATGAGGTTACCACTAGTGCAACAAAATAATTTTAAAAATAACTTTGTATTTCTGTATTCTAAATGATTATATTGAAGGAAGTATGCTTAATTACTGTAAATGACTACAGTAAATATTATTTTATAAACAGATAGTTGTCATTTAAGCATATTTTTTTATTTATTTTACAATCGTGGAAGGATGACATGAAGAAAAGGAGAACGGTTAAAGTTTTCCTGCATTAAATTATAACTATTTTAAAAATAGGCTATATTTGTATTGTTACAAAATCATTATATTTTTATCTTAATTTTTGCGAAATTTTAACATTTATCAATATACAGTATGTCTTTTGATTAAGCACATCTTATATCGTTTATGTTCCTTCTAAGCAGTTTTAGATGTATTGGCTAAAATCATCCTGCTTGCTATCCTAAAAATAAAATGTTATTTTTTGTTTTGTTTAATAAATATAAAATATATTTATTATACAAGTTCAGGGATTCAAAGAACTATAGTAACGGTATTCATTTTTTAGCCAAAGGAACACAAGTTTATAAGGTTTTTAAAATTCCGTCCTTTTAGGGCCCTCACTCAGTCAACTAGATCTTTTATTTCTACAATACACTATTTACTGTACTTCTCTTGTCATCAATATATATACTGTAAGTGGGCAGGCAGGATGTCATTTACAGATTTCTATTTGATTTAAAAATAACACTTTTAGCTTATTAAAGATGTTTGACTCTAAACAAAAAAAAATAAAAGGATCAAAAGCATTATATTTCAGAACTATTTTGATTATTTTTGTACATTTTTATTATTCACAATGCAAATTTGATCATTATTATGTGAATGTTTTGTTATACATACTGTAGGTATATTTTTCCCTTCCTATATTCATATATTTATATAATTGTAAACAAATTATAAAATGATTTCACCTTAATGTTGATATTTTGTTTCATGTGGTACTGTTGTTGTATATGTACAGTATGTCTTTTTCAAATCATTTTTGTTCTTAAAATAGGCATGCCATTCGTCTCCACTAGCCTCTTAAAGAGGAAATACAAGAGAAAATGAAAATTTGATAAAAGTTTAAATAACATTTTATAATAAACATCAACTATTCAATGTGTAAAATCAAGTAGTAAAATCATTATCAGAATGCTCTGCTTCGAAAGTTTTTAATAATATAAAATTTAGTTTTCAG
>PXIH01S0004097.1:19683-31023 GCA_003024985.2 Euperipatoides rowelli | reverse complement strand
TGATTATCGTATTCCCCAATGCTAAGTGAATGTAAACTGAAATTATTGAATGGATATCTTTTTAAATTAAAAATATGTAAGCTATTACATAAAACGTGCTAGCTTTTAAGTCACTTTCTAATTTCAAAACGCAAATTTGAATTTAAATACAATAATCTATAGGCTAATGTTTACAATTCTTCCGCATGAGCAAATGATCCGTTCGATTAAGCGCCCCCTTAGGAATAAGGACTACGGTAGGAAAGTATTATTTCAATCCCCCGTAGGAATAATCACTTCCTAAAAAAAGTATGGTCAATCTAAGAGAATGGATCAGGATCTGTTATCTTCCCCCCAACATAATTAAAGTTAGGAGTCACGTGACAACTAAAACTTAGTGGTGTGTGGAATTACTCTTTTTTTCTCGCCAATTTAAGTAGCCTATATTTTATTTACAGTCCTAACTTTAACATAACCCTGAACCCTAGGATAATCTAGAGATGAATTAATCCTTTGCTGAGTGCCGATTTAGATGATTTAAACTTAACTCCGTCAGACATATTGGTGGGCAGATAACGCATCTTGACCAGAGAATGCAGCTAGACAGTTGCAGAATTTCCAGGGTTAAAACTATTTCAATAGTATATAATGGGTGCAACTACAATATTTCAATATTTTTAAAGCTAATTTGTTCATCGAATGGACAAGAATTTGGATATCATGTGTTTATTTCCACCTTTGTTAGCATTTCTTGGTCAGAGTTAATTTCAATTTCAAAAGTTTATTATTTATAAGTTTATTTTATCTCTAAATATTTAACAGTGCATTAGAAGTGAAAAGATTTAAAATAATTGTCATGAGGCTTAAGTAAATGTGGCCGTGAACTTTGAACCGTAACTTAAAAACTAAGTGAAGATAGGAAGCCTACTATACTTAATCTTATTTATAGCTTATGCATTAATAAACAAACAATTCTACAATTTTACATTATATCATTAAACAATAAACAATTATAAAAAAATATTTTTTTTTTTTTATAAATAATATAGCTAAGTATAAAATAGGAAAAATACAATAATGGTTGCCTAGCAACAATGCTGCTTAGCATGTCTAAGCTTGTCATTTTAATTTGGGTTCAACTTTTTATGTGCAAAGACATTGAGAAGATTTTTAAGAGACATTTTTTATTATTTATTTTCATTTTATAAAAAATAGTTAAAATTACGTTCATATAAAGATTTATTTCAGGAGAAAGAGTAAAAAATTGAACACCTGGCAATGCATAATTTTATTTTTACCTTAGGATAATAGTAAATATTTCAATAATCATCGTCTACCTTATCACATGATCGTGAAATCAATAGCTGTAAAACATCTTAAAATTCTAACTCTATTAATTGCCCACTCTATCATTTCTTATTCTAAAAAAATGTCCAGCTGACAAAAGAAAAACTATAAAATTAAATTGACTAAGCTGGAAAGATTGATTGGTAACAGTTTTATACTTTTTATAGATGACAAAACTTTTAAGTTACTATATAATTCAGCATATTAACAATTATTAATACGGTAGTCTAATTTTTATTAATAAAGCAAATAACCCACAGAACCAGAAGTAAACTTTTATGAGCTTTTATAATTATAAAAAATCACAAATGAGTCCGAGGTAAATTTTGTGAAAATGATTTATCATGTATGATAAAAAAAAAAAAGCTGTAAAAATATTGTATAAATTATAAGCATTTTTAAAAAAAAAAATTTCCACCAAGTTAAGTGGCAATATGTTTCCCCCTTACAACAGGGGTGGCTGCTTATGAATATGAAACACATGGATTTTTTTTTTTTAATATTTTTTCTCCCGCAGAAAAATATGTGGGGTAGGGATGCAAAAAAAAAAAAATTTATGTTTTTTTTTTTAGCTGTATGGACATTTTATACTTCATACTTGTAATATTATTAAAGAATGCCAGCTTTATATTATACACCTACATTTTTGTTTTATCTAATTTTTCGAGTGGGGCGAATAGATAATTCCCTCTTGCAACTTTATTATTAAATACCTATATTTTTGATTGGTCTAAGTTTTCCGGGGGGGGGGGGGAGGGCTTCCTCCTTTGCCCACACCCCTGCTTATGCCATTCCCTCTACTCCCCCAATAATCATGAGCTAAGTGTCCATATATTTCCTATTATTCTATATGGGTCAGGCACCAATGAATATGAATTGGGAAGACATGGATCATATAGAAATTCATCAAAATGAGCTTTTCAAGTAAAATATTTTATTTTCCTTATTATTTTTACTAAGCTAGATGTCAAAATCATAGTTAAAAATAAGAAGAAAAAAAAATTAACTTTACAAAAAAAAATACCATAGAAAAGAGAAATCGTCAAGCTGTGTGCGGAAAAAAAGTCGAATGACAAAACCTTTTATCAAATAAATTAAAATGCTGAAATTAATAATAGGCCTACTTATTTTCTTAGTCTATTGACAATATACAGTAGGTAGCTGTATAAAATATTTTTGTATTATCGTATTAATTAAGGCATTTAAAATAGTGAAAAAGCTGCATTTTGTAGTCAAACAGTAATACAATAAATTGCATAAAATTTATGCGTTAGGCATTTATAATGTCTTAACCAAGATCTCCTAGTCTCCATCATCGATCGACCTCCCTGCCTTTGTACCACAACTTAAATTTAATAAAGACTGGCCAAAGTTCACATTTATGGCCCGATTTAGATAGCATACAGAAAGTAACAGTGAATTTATTTTTTAAATTTCAATAGCAAATAAGGATTAAAAACAATTTAATTACTGTAGCCTACCTTTTTTAAAAGTATGATAAATATTAGGGCATATATAGTAAATACATGTGTGAAAAAATGAAAGCATTTTCCCACAAAAATATAATTAAAATCAATATTTTTAATGAAACTTAATCCATGTTTACACTGACATTGCGAATCCTTTTTCAAGAAGTGTTGCAGTACAGATGTTGCAATGGTCGTGTTTATACAGCTTTCAAGCCTGACTGAATTTGCAATGCATAATTTTGAAATAGCGGTAGGCCTAATTCATTCAAATCATGCAGGAGGTTGACCAATGACTACTATACGATAGACAGTTTGTTTATTATTAAATCTCCAACATTGAGGATCGTGAAATGCTTTGTCAAAGTTACCTGCAGCAATCCTAGCTTCTGATATTGTTTGGAAAATGGTTGAATTTCACCTCATAGAATTGAGCTGAGAGTAGATGGTAAAGAATAGGCTACTATTTTTATTTGTTCACAATGTTTTAATTTACGATAATCTTACTTTAAATTAATTTATGATTAAAACTTAGGCTACTATAAATATTGTTGCTAGTATTTTAGCCTTTATTGTTTTTCGCTTTGAAATGTATTATTTTGTTTTAATGTTTTATGAAGTACCGTAATAAAACATGTTTAAGGTTGAATTAGCGCAACTGGGTAATTTAAATACCATATGTAAAAATTTGAAACACTGCCTATTTATTCTCTCTTTTCTTCCAAACTTTCTTTTATCCTTTGCATAATTTTTTCTTCCATTAAAAAAAAATGGGAGAAAAAAATTTATAAAATTATCTTATAGTTAAATCTTTTCTATTGAATGATCAAGTTATTTTTATTGACTATTTTGACTTTTTAATGTTTTTTTTTTTTAAATAAAAAGGAACAAATGTAATTTTCTTTCCAACAAGTTTTATGATGGTAATAAATTGTTGAAAAATCAATGAAGTATAAATAAATGACAACTCTAACTACAATTTGATTTTGAACAATTGTTATAAATGTAAACCAGCCCTACAATCATGTATTCATCATTCAAACACAGTATTTTCAGCCACCTTCAATATTATTTTAAAGAATCTTCAGGGGTGTAGGCTACTGTAATTTAAAAATCATAGAAATTTCTATAAAAAATTATATAGAACTGACACTTATAAATTTGAGATTAATCAATTTATAATAAATATTTTGCATAAATATACAAAATAAATTTATCAATCATTTTATATATATTTCATAAATATACAAAATGATTGATAAATTTATTTATAAAATCAACTGTTCGATTGTTGAAACTATTTTTAAATATGTTTAACAATACCTTTGAGTAATGTGAATTCGCTTAAGTGATTTAAAAATTACTGTATTTATATCTATAGGATAATTCAATGGGGCAGGAAAACGTACAGTATGTAGCCTAATCTTCATAATACTGAATATAGAAAAAAATAGGTTGAGATGCTAAACAAATGATTATATCTTAGACAGATTTGCTGCATTAATATCAGAAAAAAAGTGTACACAGGCTATTATAGAGTTGATTTTTTTTATCTACTTTAAATGTTTTTCAAGTGATTATGCTATTTAAAACATAATAGTCTTGTAAAACTTTTTAGTCAAGTTACAATTTTAAGTAAACAATGGAAACTTTTAGAAAATGTTGAAATTAATTAATATTTTGTAAGGTAGCGATCTTGTAGATTTTATGCATCTATTTCAATCAAAATAATATTAGCCACTAAGGCCTATATCAATTTGATATATATGGACATAGAAATAATAAGAAATTAAATTAAACGATTTCCAGCAACAAAATATAAAAATTTAGGGTCTGTAAATAGACTAGGATATTTTTTCTTTTTTTTAATGCAAGGAAAAAAATGATAATTTATTCTCCATATTGGTAGTGGTCATTTTCAAAATAATTTTAAATATTTGTTTTACAACACTTAAAAAATAAAGGTCCAAATTATAATTTTTCTTGCATTTATTCAGCTTATATTGGGGAAAGAATGAAAAATAATAAATGTTTGATGGTTTTAAGATGTGATTACAAATCAATAAAACATCAAAAATCCATCAAAATTAGAATTTGTCAAGAAATTAGATTCATTTTTAAAGCATACACTTGAGACATCCTTGAGCTTGTAATTATAGTTCACAATGCATGATGTAAAGCTATTTGGGCTCTCTGAGTTTAAGAAAAGCATCCCATATAGACTATAAGGTTTTAAACAATAAACACAAAAGATGTTGCTTAATTCAGCTCTTAAGCCAAGCACACACTAGGAGAGAAAAACTTCGTAGTTGGCAGTTTTTTTAATGATGTGAAAGTTTCCGCAAGAGTAATCTGACACACACTAGGATAATTTTTTTTTATTTGAAAGTTTTTCTCTTTTAAGTGTGTGTACTCCTGTTGTCAAAATGGAGAGTCACATTCAATGACTACCACATTAATTGATTATTGTATTAAATATATATATGCATGAAAATAAATAGATTTTTTAATTTCCAAGCAGTGGCGATTTAGTTTTAAATATCAAAGCCATTTACCTGTTGTATTACATACGATACCAATGGTTTGCAGAATTGTCGTTTTTAATAAAAATAAATAAATAAATAGTGGCTTGCTGTGATATTCAGTTAAGTGCTGCGTATATAGACATGGACATTTTTCTACTTCTTGAATTAATAGTGATATTTCAACATCGTTCCAGTTTTTGTCGGCGAAGCAAATGGCCGGCATTTTTATTTTTTAGTTAGTAAAGTCAAGTCACGTGTTCTCNGCTGNGAACTTNGANTCCGAGGAGAAATTCTTCAAAAAGTAGACCAGAGGTCTACTTTTGAAAGTGATGAAAGTGTTCTCTTCGAAGACTGGTTTTCTCTAGAGTATTTTGACACACACAAGAGTATTTACCTTCGGAGTACAATTCTTTGATGCTTCAAAGAAAAACTCTCCTAGTGTGTGCTAACCTTTAGAGATATCTACTATAGTTTTTTTTAAAGAAAAGGGCATTATCGTCTCATATTTTATTCATCAAAATCCCAAAAATAACAATTTTATCGTCTTAAAACTTAATACCCGTAATAAATATTATTTAAAATATATTTGTTATGGTATCTAACTACTATATAGCCTACCGTATACAATTTTCATTATAAATCTTTACAAAATAATCTTAATTCAAAATTCTATTATCAATTTATTTAAATAGAATCTATAAATTACTTAACACAATTTTTTCTACATTATATTGAATACTTTTTTTGTTTACATTTCAAATGTAAGTCATATAATATTTTCATATTAAAATCCTTTATCTAATTCCTTATCTATTTTAATCTTCAAATATTTATCAGATCCTCAAAGTCCACAACACATAAAGAACAGCTGCAACAAATTTTATTAAGCCACTATTATTATTAGTGCTATCAAAAATAAATAAATTGAATGACTCTATCAATAGCCTATTGGGGGAGGGAACTCAATATTAATTTCTTATATTTTATGTTTTTTTTTTAAAAAAAAAATCAAATTCTACTAATTAGATAAAAATTTATAATAAAGTTACTGTTTCATTATATATTTATTATAATGTAGTGTAATTGTTATTATTAAATATTGTAGGCTACAGTAAATTCCTAAATGTGACAAATAATGGATTTAAACATTTTTTTATCATTTATTTTGAAAGATAATCATTAAAAAAAAAAAATTCCACTTATTAACAAAAAATATATATATATAAAAAAGTTATTTGAATATGAAATTAATAAGTTAAATACAATAATCATAGATTAAATTTTACATGACATCACTTGAAATTATTTAGTGAAATCATCAATGTAAACATTCCGAGATAGCAGCAAGGGATCACCATTAATTCTATCAATGCGGTTGTTATTTATTGTCTAGAAATCTACTGTATATTAATATTTGATTGTAGTTATTCTAGACACTGGTTTATATAAAAACTTTAAGTTGGTGATATTAGATTAGTCTGAATACGGTGACACAGAGGTTATTGAAAACATTAATGTTTAAAAGGGGAGGATATATAAAATGGATTTTGATTATTATTCTATGCAATTATTTATTTGTAAAAAGCAGTTGCCATTTTACATTTCAATAAAGTGCACAATGTAAATCTAAAACAAGCAAATAATCATTATCCAAAAAAAAATACAGTCATACTTCTCAAAACAACAATATTAAAGTTTAAAACTTCAAATTATCCTTTTTCAATATCATAAAAGGCAATATCTTTTTTTTTTAAGTATATAAAGAACCACTCTCACAAACATCAATAGGTAGTTTATTTCAAAAGTTAACACTATGAGCTATTGACATACCATTAACTCTGGATTTTCTGAAGCACAATTTTATTTTATGTGCATTAACTGTACGGATACGTTTAGCACAGAATGTTTGTTTTTTCACTATAGTTTACCATATTTGTTATTGATTCTGTTCTATTTTTGTTTGTAAAGAAATAAAATATATAGGCCAATTTAGAACATAACTCTATTAGTATAACTTTCCCATACATATCCATGAGTGGTACAGAAATTTTTAAATTTTGTTTTTTATAGTACATAGGCTATCTTTAAAAAAGTTGAGAATTCCTGATCTAAACCATAAAAAGAGCAATAATCCTCTATAAGGAATCCGAGTCACTCACTCATACTTTCTTGTTGGAATTATACTTAGACCCAATTTTGTTTTAGTAAGTGATACTGCCAGCCCCGCAAAGGTAACCTAATCTCAGTATTACAGGCTATACAGTATACCAACCATATGGACACCACACTATGGCTCGCACCCAGTCGCACAGAGCCTATACAGGATATGACATGGCATTACCACACAACAAATCACTAGACATTTGAGGAACACATAAGTTAAACATTTATGAAGACCCAATTTAAAAATAAAATTTATTAGACTGTATAAACTATTAAGGTATTAACTATTTAAGAAAATCTTAACAGCTCAATAAATCTTATTTTTTCCTTTTTACGAACTCAACATGATATTGTTGAATTTAACAAGGTCAGAATTCTATAAAATAAAAAAAGACTGCCATATTAAAAAATTGAACTGGGCAGTTAAAATTTTAAAAAACTAAGAGAGCAAAATTAAAATATATTGAATGAATGTCATTTGTATTCTCTCTGTATAGACAAGTTAAGACAACTGACTTGATTTAAAGAGCTCTATTCTGTTTAACTCAGAAATATTAAAAGCAAAAAATGGCCTTATTTATTATAAAAAAAATATGTAAACTAATTTTATAAATTAATAGTTCATTGCTTATAGGTGGAAGTAGAGAAAAAAAATAGCAATCAAATTTTATTTATCAAATCTTCATTTCATGTTAAGTTATGCTATGCTTTTAAAATTCTGATAAAAATAATAAATTTTTAATAAGTAGCCCTAGGCCTAATTTCCTGAATAAAGTTTTTATGAAAACTAATATTTATGGATTTATTTTACTGTATCGTAAAAAAATTTAATTAACTTTTATAAAATAACTAGCCTAGCTGAAAAACCCGTTGTGAATTGAAATACAACGGGCCCTAGTTATCCACCATCTCCCTCACCTAATAACCCCCCTCTCCCCCCTCTATCCATTTATTTTAAAAATGAAAAATACTATTAGCAAAAACAATTAAAAATATAAATCTCTTAATGTTTCAAAATATTAAAATTAAAAAATTATGCGTGCAAAAGGTCGGGTAGTTTTGATTTTTGGATATGTTATACAGATGGTGGACCGCATTAAAAAAATGCAAGTTTTCTGACTCAGCGCCTTCTTACCAAATTACTCCCTAACGGTATGTTTTACGGTAAGTGTTGTTCTATTAAATTTTAATCTAGACTAAATTTGAAACAAAATGAATCTAAAATGGTTTCTGTACACCTCATAGTGCTTGAGATACAGCTGTTCAAATGTGTATTTTTTTCAGAAAAAGACAAAAATCTCAATTTTTCATTGATTTTTTGTAGTAGACATGGTAAAATGCTAGTTTTACAGAAAAATTAATCAGTTTATAGTAAACCAAAGTAAATTTGCTACAATTTAAGCACATATCCACTGCTGTACATTTAATATCTTCTGATATACAGCTCATTATAGGTTGATTTCGAGACTAGTAAAGGGAAAAGTAGATAGGGTTGCCCACATTAAAAAAAATTAAATGTATTTATTAGTGTTTTAAAAACTTTTGTTTCTGCGCATGTGTGATTTCTTAGTTTTCTTTATATGCAACTCTGCTGACCCTTACGTTTACTTAACTGTGCCAACAGTGAAACAGTCTTTGGTAACATTGATTGTACAAACTGACTGTATACAACAAAAAATTTCCAATTTTTGTTATTAATTTGTTGTTTATTTTTTTGTGTTGCAGATGATTGAATTAATACTTGATTGATGAAACACAAATTTTGAATTTACTTTGTTGCTCGAGTCCAGAAAACTGTTTCAATCAAATTGGATTCAAAATGATGACTTCTACTGCAGGTTTGTTTTATGTGCAGTAATACTCTGAGTGAAGGTGAAGTTGTGGTGGTGAAGCAGAGAGGGATAAACACTCTACGTGAATCCAGTATTAAATGGAAAAAATGAACGTTTCTTGCAAGGCGTTAAATAAGTTTTTGTGCACATCCCTTGCCAAAAGTGTTAACAACTCAAAAATGATTCAAGCGGCTATTCGTCATGGAGGTGTTGGTGCACAGAAAAACGTGAAACAACTTTGATCTAGCAGTGATTCTTTCAACTTTAAAGATAATTGTTTTATGTGTACAGAAAAGATAACTGAAGAATTTTTAAAAATTAAATTAAAAAACCCAATGTCAAAACGAAATATTGTGCATCAAGTAGAAAAGTTAGCTGTAAGAGATTCAATTTAGAAGGCAGCTGAAAAACGAGGAGATGAATGGGCCACGTTCAATAATAAATTGCATCAAGGATGAAATAGACTTAGTTACAAAGGTTGCCAGATACCATCTATTTGTCAGAGAAATCTATATGTCACCAAGTACCGGACATAAAAAAAGATATCATCCTGCTACCAACGTTGATGAGGTGATGGAACATATATTTTCATATCTCGAAAAGAACTCTGAGGAATGTCAATTTTTTATATTGAACTCATTTAAAAAATTGATGGGGATTACTGCCCTCATTTAAGAACAATTAAGGTTCATCTTTTTAAAAAGTATGGAGAGGATGTAGTAATTGCTGAGACAGTTAACAAGAAAACCATTGTGTGCTTCAAAATCTTGGGGTACACGATTCTCACAAATGTGTGGTACCAGAATAAAAAAATCAGACCCTCAGGAAAAAAACTACGAGTCGTTAAGGCTGCTGCTATGTTTTTGTCGGTGAAGACAGAGATCTTCTTATTCTCCTGACAGGGTTAGCCCCATTAAAAGATAATTTATATTTTCAAAAATCCAGAAGAGGTAAAACAACAGATGTTTTCTACACAATATCCTCCTTCAAGTATAGTTTCACAGAAAGTATCCTTTTCATTCATGTGGCCAAGGAAAGCATAGCCTAAGTTTTGCTCAATCATCAAGAAGAATTCAAACAATGAAGAAGTGAAGAAAATATTCTTGAAACCAGATGCTACAGCCAAGCCAGTTCAAAGTCCGGTGAAACTTTTTTTGTGGAGCTGTATGGGGGTGGTTCTAGTGTGCAAAATTTGAATGATTTACATTACCAACAGTTTGCGAAGGCAGAAAGGAAAATTAAATTCAATCTTTCCAGACTGCCTCCAACTAGAGATGCTGCAAAACTTCATTTTCGATGTTACCACCAAGTTCAAACATGGTTAGGAAATGAGAAATCTCCTCTAGAAAGGGGTTGGGCCCGTACCACATTTGACCTCTCTCTCCATAAAACAGAAAGAGATCCAGCTCCGGAATCCCTGCTCAAATTTATTTTGTGCAACTGCAAAAAAAGATGCACAAATGCATGTGGCGGCAGAAAAGCAGGGCTTAATTGTTCCTTGATATTCACATTTTGTTTGGTGCAATAATGTGAAAATGTACCAGATATTGTGTTCAAATCTGAAGATGTAGATTCTCCATCGGCTATTGAAGAATTTGATGATGAGGTGGAAATTGAAGAATTCGATTTAGAATTAGGTGAAGGCGAAGAGCCTTTAGAACTAGAAAAAATTTGTCCTGGCCCTTCCAAGTGTCAGAAATTGTAGATAAACCACTATTCTTCGGTGTATTTGTCTTGAAAATTAATATACTTCAATAAAGATTTCAAAAGTTTAAAAAAATGTTTTCTTTCTTTTTTTTTCAAAATAGGTCTAAGTATTTAAATAGCTGTATCTCAGAAGATATTAGGTGTAAAGCAGTGGATTTGTGCTTAAATTGCAGCAAATTTACTTTAGTTTACTATAAACTAATTACTTTTCTGTAAAACTAGCATTTTACTAGGGGTGCAAGGGAACCGAGTTAATAGTCGGTAACCGTAATAGCATTAGGTTCCCGAAGAGAACCGACTCAATATTTCTAAACCGAATAT
>PXIH01S0004092.1:0-10162 GCA_003024985.2 Euperipatoides rowelli | reverse complement strand
ATTTTATCTGATTTTAAGTTTTTTAATGACATATTTTCTTATGTTCTTTTATTTTTGTATATGTGATGATTTTTGTGTAAAATGGAAAAAAAAAATGAAAAAATTAGTGACATTTTGCCCCTTAGTGGCATCTTTCCTTCTTATATCTTGATTCGTTTTGATCAAATTTGAATGATCTTTTGTTTAAATTGTAACAGTGCAAATGGGTAGCTTTCTTTATACACTAATGTGCATGTGAAAGCACTACACATCAGGTTAAGGAACGGGTCAGCCGTGTTTATAATTGTAATATGATATGAGTAAAGCATACAGTAGTAATGAAGCATACAGTATGTCATTTAATATAGGAATTTAAGGGTTAAAGCACAGCCCACAAAGGGTTAAAGAACTGTAATGAGCTGAAGGATTAGAAGAAACAGTTTGAACCTCCTCTTCAAAGACTGCCTGAAGGCTACATCATAGTTAACAATAAAAAAATTAAAAGTATGATTCTGCCACATAAAGCACGATCTGCAGACTGCATGCACTGTTGCAATAAAACATATAATTAATTCTGCATCCAAGCAAAAAAAAACATGGATGTTTAAAAAGTCTGAATCTTAGATTAAAAAAATCTGCTACTCTTAGAATCTGACCAGAGTTTATAATCAGGGATGTTACCAATTTTGCAGTTCTTTCCCTGACCAAACTTTACTGTTATCCACCTTTGATAATTTTATTTATTCTTTCAGAAATAAAGCATCAGCATCCAGGAATCACTAAAGTTCAGCTTGCTAGTATTGGTGACCAATAGCCTTATGTGCACCACAACTCCATGCACACGGATCGAGGAATACTTGAGACTCAACAGGATTGCCACCCTGAGCCCACTAGTTAATGCTTCGACAAATTGTGGTACCGGGGTAGGGGTTTAACTCATCAAAATTGCTAGTATAGAAACCCTTTCATTAACTTTATCTTAATCAGACATAGATTAATCAATATTAAAATACTGTATGTTTTCATAAATATCCTGAACCTAAATATAATTTGTATATCATTCTAGCTACTATAATACCATACGACTTTCCTATCGCTATGTCTCCCTCTATCCTTCAAATATAATAAATCAGTAATTACCTTTTTATATTAAACTATATTTGTAGTGTTGACTCTTTCTTTATGGATAGTTGTGCAGTCAGCTTAGATATTATACTTAGTCTTTTAGTTAACAGTTTTCAGTACAACTTTCCAACGCCCTCACTTTCCTACTACGCAAAATAGCAGGGTTTTTTTGTGATTTAATTTTAATTATTACCATATTTACATATAAACTGATTTTTAATTATTTTCATTAATAATTGAACAATAATAAATAGTTTATATTTTTTAGTACTGAGTGGGCTGGTAGGGTGCTTTACCAGCATTGAAGCCAATCAAATTGAACAAGATGCTCTCCTTGTTTGCCTCTGATCGTATTTGTTTAAATCAAATTACATTTTTTTTATAACTAGCAGAAAATTTGCTTGTCCCTAACAGGGGAAATTCTATATATTCATATATAGTTTTCTATACAGAAAAAGCCATAAAATTAATCATCTTCTATATTTGGACAAATTCAAGGTGGAAAAGCTCTCCCTGTATTTGAACCTGGAAATCTTAGGGTCACTGGTTGGTCTAGTTGGCAGCTTTCATGACTAGACCAAATCCGCAGGGCTTTGTTGAATATCACTTTGATTTTTGTTTGATTAATTTTCAATCCTGCTTTTGAGCTAGCTTCACTTAATGAGTGATTTGTTTCTATAATTGTTTTGAACTTGAAGCAAATAGAACATTATCTTCTGCAAAACCTAGATGGTTCAAATAATCTCCATTTATCTGCAATCCAGTGTGTTCCCAATCAATTTCTCTAAAGAGTTCTTCAAGGGTACTGCAAGTGGCTTTGTGGAGATTGTAACCTCTTGACAAACATTTTTTTTTTTTGGATATGGATCTTGTTGGTGTCTTTATATAGTCTCCCTATTGCTGTTGCCTTATTATAAGATGTTGTTTATCAAATCAATATGTCTTATGAATTCCCTAGTTCTTTAAAGCATTAAATACACATGGAATATTGAAAACAAAGGCTTTTTAAAAGACCTGCAGATTAAAGATTACAATAAAAAAGTAGAAGTTTCTTCTATAATAATTAAATTGATATTTATAGCTTAACTAATTGAATTAAAGCTAATTAAACCATGTTTTAATAATAAGTAGTGTGGTTTCTAGAGAATAAATATTCAAATTCTGTTCCGATCAGTCCAGACATTTAGGAATTGCCCATAGGGGTGGTCTGTATGCTCTATTGGTGAGTTGACCCTGTAGCCTATATTTTCCAATGGGTCCAAGACAGTATGTAAAGCAAATTTGGATCTGATTGGTCCAAGTATTTGGAAATTTCTTGCTGGGATTGTCTATAGGGTCAATGGGTGCAATTACTCTGCTTTATTATAACCTATGTTATACTTTGGGTCCTAGAGAGTAGGTATGCAGAATTTGGTGCAGATTAGTCAAACAGCAGAGAATTCAATTTTATATTTTCATTATAAAGATGTTTATATTTTTTATCTTATTGATGTATGATATTTCTCTTTTGTTATGCAAATAAAATATGTTTAATAATATTAGGTAAGAACCATTCAGAAAAGAACAAAAAACATTGAAAAATAAAATTGTGTTTTACTGGTAAATTCTTAGATCAGGGATTCCAAAGTGGGCTCCATGGAACCCTGGGGTTTCGTGAAAAGTTTCAGGGATTGCACAAGATGTTTGGAAAAATTTTGGAACCAAATTTTATATTGTAAAAAAATAAGAATTTGAATAATTTATGTTTCATGTTATACTCTTAGTTTTAAATCAATCATACTATTCAAAAAAAATTAAACTTTTCCATCCTCATTTAGATAGTACATACATATACATTTGTTTTTGAGTTTAAAATAAATACAAATAATTTCTTCCTTTTTGTAAACACCTGAAAAAATGCAATATTTCCCTTTCTTGCACATTTTTACACTCAGAATTATTTTGATGTTCATTCCATTTCTATTTCCACGAATAACGGGATGTTTTTCTATGCAGATGAAAAAGAGTGTCATATTTAGTCATTGAGAAAGCATATTGTGGTGTCATGTTTAGACAAATAAAAACTCGACTACTATGACTGAAAAAATATGATGTGTGTTTCTATTTAATTTGTTAGTAGATATCAGTGATTTATAATTCTCAATATTGTTTCAGAGAAAAATTCTGAATTTATACCAGTATAATGGATCAATGGTTTTTGTTATGATTTTTTTCATAGTTTTTTTTTCAATGAATAAATGTTGAACTATCGAAACAATATTGGTTTCATTTAATATTTCATTAAATTTTTAGTGGGGTTCTGTGAACTGTGGAAAATTGTCTCAGAAATTCATGACCAAAAGATTTTGGGAAGCCCTTTTTTATATAAACATAAAAATGTTTAATAATTAAAATTAAATTACATATAAAAAACTGACTTTTAAACAAAAGATCATTAAATTTAGTTCAAAATAAACTAAGATATAAAGGGACAAAAAGCCACTCAATTTTTCAGTATTTTTGAGTTTTATGCAAAAACATATATACATAAAAACAGTAATAACAAAAAATAAAGAACATTAAGTAAATGTCATTTAAAAAAACAAAAAACAAATAAAAATTAAAATTAGGTATAAGCAAATATTTATTTTGCTATAAAATTGGCCACCATTTTGAAAAGATGTTATTTTAAAAGTGACACCAAATCATTTCAGTATCCCACAGCACATAATTATAGAAACAGAAAACCTAAAAAGTTGCATGCTTTCTTCACAAAGTATCTTATGGGATACTTATGGCACTGGAGTATTATTTCAGCAATAATCCAATGTCGTCCATAACTTTACAAAAAACTAGAATGTTGTTTTCATAGGCTAAATTTTTATTTTGGCCTTTATGAATCTTTACATTGATAAAATTACTATTTGGTATTATCTACCATATTGATTCTAGTTTTGAAAATCACTACATTATTTCTTTCAACTGTTAGAAGTTAACAATTGTCGAGGAGCAGTAGCTCAGTCAGTAGCACTCTGGGTTGCTGATTTTCAAGACATACAGATTCTGGGAATAGGTTTGATCCCCAGGGTGCCAGTAACACTCTGTTGTTTTCTGGACCATGGTGCCAGGAGGCATTTTGTAAAACACTTTAGACCGTTAAAAGTCTTGCATGAAGAATTGCATCTACTGATCCCGGATCTTAAAAATGGTAGACTGGAACTGTGAATCAGGTGCTTTATAATAACCATTCTATCAATAATTCCAGATAATTAAGCCCCATTTGCATTGACAGTAATTTCATTCACGGTTGAACCGCGTCTCAACCATCGGTAAGGATTTTGTGTTCGGTGTTAATGTTATCCACGGCTCAGCCAGGTTTGGCCATGTGAACACAATCATGGCTCAGCTGCAGATAAACTTGAAAATAACAGGAACCGGAAATAAAAAAATAACAATAATCCCCTCATCCATAGAGCTTATCGATATGGTGCCTTTAACAAAATGACATCTATCAAAGATAATATCATTTCTATTTATTTGTAGATATTATAATTTTGCAAAATCAATACTTTTTAACCTTCAAGCGAGCACACCCAAATTTTTAACATGAGTAGGTTTGTCGTAAATTTTACTTCTATGAGAATCCTATGTATTAAAATGCAATAACTAGAAGAACTTTTAAATATGACTAATAATGGAATTATTTCTTAAATCTATTTAATATTTTGTTAAAGTTGTTACTTTTTTGGTTCAGTTTAGATATTTAATACTAAATTAAAATTATATCATAAATTCCTACAATTAAGACAAATCTACAAATGCTGACATGTGAAGGAAAATTTGAAAAAATAATATTGTTTAAATCCATTTTGTGGATTTTATCTTTGTAATTTTCTTAAAGTTTGCTTGAAAAAAAAAAAATGCCGTAAATATGAATTGAAGAAAGCAAGTCACATAAATAACAAAATTATATAATGCTAATATCATTATATAATTTTGTGATATAGGCTACGTTTGCTTTCTACAATATTTGCAGCACATTTTTTTTTCAAGCAAACTTTATTTGCTACTAAAGAAAATTTGCAAAGATAAAAGCTATAAATGGAATGAAAAATTACTAATTTTACAACTTATGAATAATTCAGACTAGATATACAGNTAGACTATAAGTAGTCTAATAGTCTACCTGTATATTATTATTAATAATCTGAATTATTCATTTTTCTACATTCTAAGCAAAGTATTTATGTTTGTTAGTGTCATTTGCAGTAAATNNGGTGGAGTGGAAAGGGTTAATGTTATCCACAGTGCAGCCAGGTTTGGCCATGCGAACACAATCACCGCTGAGAGCTGCGGATAATCAATATGGCACCTTTAACAAAACGAAATCTATCAAAGAGAATTTCAATTCTATTTGTAGATATATTTTACAAAATTAAAAGGGCGCCCAAATTTTTAACATGAGTAGGCACTTGTCATAATTTTTACGTCTCACAGAATCAAAAGTATTAAAATGCAATAAATACAAGAACTTTTAAATATGACTAGCAATGAAATTATTTCTTACATCTATTCTATATTTTATTAAAGTTGTTACTTTTTTTGTTTAGTTTTGATTTTAATAAATCAAAACTGAACAAATTTTAAATTATATCATAAATTCCTACAATTAAAACAACTCTACAAATGCTCATATGTGAAAGTAAATTTGTAAAATTAGTAATTTTTAAATCCATTTTATGGATTTTATCTTTGTAATTTTCTTTAGTAGCCAACAAAGTTTGCTTGAAAAATAAAATTGCCGTAAATATGTATTGAAGAAAGCAAGTCACGTAAATTTCAAAATTATATAATGCTAATATCATTAATAATTTTGTGATATAGGCTACGTTTGCTTTCTACAATTATTTACGGCGCTTTTTTTTTTTCAAGCAAACTTTATTTGCTACTAAATAAAATTTGCAAAGATAAGAGCTGTAAATGGAATCAAAAATTACTAATTTTACAAATTATGAATAATTCAGACTAGATATACAGGTAGACTATAAGTAATAGTCTACTGTATATTATTATTAATAATCTGAATTATTCATTTTTCTACATTCTAAGCAAAGTATTTATGTTTGTTAGTGTCATTTGCAGTAAATAAATTATATTGATTTTATAGAAGCTCATATTCTTTTCTTTTCCATTGTACAATAATAATATGGTGGAAATAAAATTGTGATAGGTTAAAGCTACAACAGCCACGTTCTGACATTTTGAAAGCAAAAAATAAAAATAGCATATGCGTAATAACAAAACATCAACATGGCTAAACAGCGGATGAGCCAGGATCGTGTTCGCATGGACATTGATTAAGGCTCAACTGCGGCTCAGCCAGTATCAAGAGGAGTGGTTCAGCTGTGGTTGAGCCACGGATGAAAATATCATTGTGAATGGTACTATCCGTGGCTCAACCGTGGTTGAGCTGCGTATAAACTGTCCTTGCGGATGGATCCTAAATCAAGAACAGATGAAAGGTGATGAATATGATTAAAAAAAAAAAAACAAGTTAACAATTTTTAATAAATTGCCTAGTAATTAAACATCTATAGGGTTGAAATATGTGTTTAGTAAGGCCCCCCAAAAAACTACCTAATAGTTAACTGCTTTTACAGCATACAATAAATTGTGAATAGATCGCTATGAACTTTAATTGCCATCTAGAAATTGATGTATTTTAATGATGTACTTTCTGTACTTTTTTGACTATAACCTTTAAGTGTTTTTCATATTAATTTAATTTTTATGTATTTTTAAGTATGGTATGTATATATTTTATTATATTATTTTAAACTTGTCATCTGATTCTTTTCGATGCTTATGTATAATTCTATGGAAATACATTTGCAGTAAATATTTATTTTCAAAAGTATATTTTACCCTAAAGAGTGGGCTGGGGTGAAACAAATCTTTAATAATAAGCTATACAATATATAAATAAATTCATTTATGAATAAATACATTCTTCAGTTCTTCCTTGTTCTTCCTTATGAAAAAATAGTGAAAAAAATCTATTTCAACTTGTACAAAGTTTAATTTGGAATAGAGCTTTCTCGGTTCGAACCAGCACCACTGGATGCCGACCAGTCCATCTTGACTACTCAACTAGGTCCGCAGTCATAAAAAAAATATTTGATTTATTTATTGGTTAATAATATTTTAACTGCAACATTCTCTTGTCATATAATCATTATGAACAATAATAATCGTTATTAATAATATGTTTATTGTATTTCTCAATTTTGTGTGATTTATTTGGGCTAATGATAATTGAAGCTCATATGATGGAATAAAAGAAGCATTTATAATAAATCAGTAAGTCAGAGCTCTATTTCATCTTCTGATGAATTGGAAGATACGATTTCATAATGTTAACTCGGTTATGTTTTGTAATGTCTCTATGTGAAGTACCCTCCCCACTAATTATCTTTGTTTTTTGTTTTTTAAAGTAATCATAATATTATTTTTGTTAATGAGTTTTGGATTCAACATTTAGTTTTAAAATTGATTAAAACTTTTGTCTTATGTGGTTTTGTTGTGTTAACTCAGTATTTATTTTTAATGTTTACCCCTACCCTCCTAGAAATAAATACTTGGGTTTTTAGAGACTATTATCAGTTTGTATTTTTCTATGTACACTAATGATCCACATTGTTGTTTTTTTTTAATACTTTACTGTTGTCTTATTTGGATAATTACATGTGACTAATTTTTCAAGCTTAAATTTTTATTCAGATTAATTTTAGTAAAGTTAAAATCAAAGAAATTATTGATTGAGATTTAAAATATTAAAATTGTGATGATTTTCTGTAAAAGTGGGTTCTACAAAATTATATAGACTTTTTTTTTTTGCAAAAGACTATCATAATGTTAGATACATTTTTGCTTTTCTATATTTTAATATAAAAAATGTTGTCAATTCTTTGCCTTTTGTTATATACAGTATACAACAACTTATATACTGTTTAGACTATATATATTTTTCGTTTTGATATTTTTTTAAATGAAGTATATTAAGAGTAGAATTCCTCCGATAATAATATTTATAAACTGTTTTCAGTTTTATTCATTAATAATTCACTAAAGGAAATTTCTTGGGCAATTTAATCCATTTTCATTTAACATTATTTATTTATTTATTTATTTTTAACAAGAAAAAAATATAATTTTGAAATAATTTCCATTATATGTGAACAGTTTTCAAATTAAATACAATATTATGCTTCAAGCTGCAATTTTGAAGCCTTTGTCGGACCTGAATAAGTTTTCAAATGGATTCTATTAGATAATGCTGCACTGAATGATAAGCAACCACAAGTAATGGAAAATGTTTCTTACAGCTAAATTATAATGAAAATGATTATTTTACTATTATAGATAAGAAGAAAATATTAGGTAGGTTTAATATTTTTTTAAAAAAAAAATACTTAACTGGAATCTATTAAAACCCACAGGGACAATCTATCAGACTAATGATATATTTTTTAAGTTTAGTTT
The DNA here is from genome assembly GCA_003024985.2 of Euperipatoides rowelli. Lineage (NCBI taxonomy): Eukaryota > Metazoa > Onychophora > Udeonychophora > Euonychophora > Peripatopsidae > Euperipatoides > Euperipatoides rowelli. The sequence continues at coordinate 1,537 of PXIH01S0004092.1, read as the reverse complement.
AGGCAAACTCAATGGCTGAGACAAATTAGAGTTAATTCAGAAAATACAATTTTAAATATACAGTAGTTTAAACAAATCTCTAAGATCACCCACCTCAAAAATTAAAACTAAGACAAAGTAAAAAAAAGGAAAAAAGTTTAGTAAAAGTCAGTTATTTTACAAGCAAATTGAGAAAGGTTGTTAGCAACAATGTGATGTGGAGTAATGATAATTTCTTACAATTAGAAAACAAATGTAGGCCAAGTGAGTATAAGAAGCATTATATGCTGTTAAAAAATTTAATGTGAATATATTTTTAGCTTCTTAATATTATAGTAGTTATACTTATTTAGCTCACAACTTATATTTTAGAAATAATTCAAAGATGAGGGTGTGGGGGTGTGGGGAGATTGCAGTTTTGTGTTCCACTTTTAAAATGGCACCAATTTTTGATGTAGATACTTCCAGACTTAAGTTGCTAATAAATTTAATGACATGGGTAAAGGGAGGTGAAGTCTGAGATTCAGACGCTAGGCAATTTTTGTAGAACATGCATAGATTTGTTTGGTAAATTCTATACAGTCGGCATTACTAATAAATCTTACTAATTTTTATTTATATGCTTAATATTTTTTATGTATGATTACTGGTATTCATTGTTCATTAGAATAGCAGATTGTTATTTAATTTAATTTACAATTATCTTGGAAGAGATATAACTATCATTGGATTGGAAAATTGTGTATGGCTTATCTTACGAATATCATTAGAAGATTACAAAATTTCAACTATTGATTATTATCGGGCATAGAATTAGGCATAGTGTATTTCACATGAAAGTGTATTTCTCACATAGTTGGAGTTACGGATCAAGGTAAGAGTAAAGGTTAGATATGTAATTAATCTAATATACTTTGAGTTAGGGATCAACATAAGATTAGGATATTACTTAATTAACTATAATTTTTCTAATTTTAAAACTAAACATTTCACAGGAAAGTGTATTTCACATTTTGATTATTAATAACAGGCATATAATTAGGCTTATTGTACTTAACACAAAAGTGTATTTCACACATAATTTGAGTTAGGGCTCAGGGTAAGGGTAAAGGTTAGATATGTAATTAACCTACAGTAGTTGGAGTTAGGGATCAGCATAATATTAGATATTAATTAATAAACAATGTTTTTTCTAATTTTAAAACTAAACATTTCACAGGAAAGAGTATTTCACATTTTGATTATTAATAACAGGCATATAATTAGGCTTATTGTATTTAAAACGAAAGTGTATTTCACGCATAATTTGAGTTAGGGCTCAGGGTAAGGGTAAAGGATAGATATGTAATTAACCTACAGTAGTTGGAGTTAGGGATCAGCATAAGATTAGATATTAATTAATAAACAATGTTTTTTCTAATTTTAAAACTAAACATTTCACAGGAAAGTGTATTTCACATTTTGATTATTAATAACAGGCATATCTATCTATCTATCTATCTATCTATCTATCTATCTATCTATCTATCTATCTATCTATCTATCTATCTATCTATCT
>PXIH01S0004087.1:3779-22306 GCA_003024985.2 Euperipatoides rowelli | reverse complement strand
GCCGGTCTTGGCATTGATCTTGGACCTGCCGGTCTTGGCATTGATCTTGGTCCTGCCGGTCTTGGGATTGATCTTGGACCTGCCGGTCTTGGCCTTGATCTTGGACTTGCCGGTCTTGGCCTTGATCTTGGTCCTGCCGGTCTTGGCATTGATCTTGGACCTGCCGGTCTTGGCATTGATCTTGGACCCGCCGGTCTTGGCCTTAGTCTTGAGACTTCTGGTCTTGACTACAAGTCTGTATGAATTTGATTAACTGAAAGACTGTTCTTTTGAGACCCCATAATGATGTTGCGCCTAGGGCCACCAAAAGTATAAATGTGGCCCTGATTGCAACAAATAAAAATGTGTGGTGGCTTACAATGTTGTGTTAACATAAATTTTGTTTAATTTTAGACTAAAAGCAATCGCCATAATAATTTTTGGGCTATATAATTAATTTTATCATTAGTTAAATAGAAATAACTGACTGCAATGTAACATTCAAAATGTATGGAGAGAAATGTTTGAAAAATTACTTCAATTGTGAGTCATTTGAATTTTAAAATGAAATGAACAAACTTTAGGTATCTTTACTTGACATGCCTGGGTGGGTATCTTGTAGATATTTTTGCATAGCCAGACTAGATTTTTATATGCCCCTGACTTCTTTAACTTAGGATTTGTTGAGTATTGATGAGGATGAGGTTGGCATACAGAAGTAGATTTAAGATTTAGTTTTTAATTTCAACTGTACTAATTAAAATTAACTAGTGAAGTGGATTTAAAATTGTTGTTTTAGATATTTGTAGTTGAATTGATTAAAACTAATGAANTTTAAAACTATGAAATATTCATAAATATGCTTTCCATTGTACATACTTTTAAAAATATACTACCCTTTTTGTTGCCAGTGAAACATCTAGGAAATTTTAATAAATATTATTTAAATAGCACATTTAAATAATATTTAAAGAATAAATCAAGTTATCTTCATTAAATATCTGATGAATTTCTATTAATACTCAATTTTTTTAAAAATGGAAACCTAGTAGAATAGTGTGGCAAATTTTTTTAACCAATAAGAGTAGTCCCTTGAACTATATACGATGCAAATTTAGTAGCCCTCTCATATTTTGGGTAGTCTCAGACTATTGTTAAATTGATCTCTGTCAAAGTATATTTTCAATGTAAATTTATTATTTAGATTTTTTGTTAATTCCCAGATAATCAGCATAATATTCAGTTAACCAGCATAGCTAATTCCACTGTATGCCAAATAACAAAGCATTTACTGTATGTAAGAAGAAAAAAAACATTTTGTCCTATATGGTTTATTTTTAAAACATTATATTCTCTATTTCAGTTGCTCTAGGTTTATTAAGTGGTTTGGAAGAAGAAAATTTGGAGGGATGCCCACCAAAAGTTATATTAATAATCCAAGGCTGCTTACGTTAGATTTAGACTCTTCTGAAATTGAGGTGAGATAATCAGTGTTCTCTCTAAATTATAGTCTATTCTTAAAAAAAAAAAAAAATTTACTTCTGAACTTTGTACATAATTTTCACTCGACAAATTCAAAATTTATAAAACCACACGTAAGCTATCCACTTCCAATTTTTTGCTACCATTCTAAAATGGCATTAACTACCCAGTACCGGTAATTAAATTTTGTAAACTTGACCCAAAAATAAGTTATCCATTAATAATATATTCTGATTTAGGAATATTTTATTTATATTTGTTAATTGATTGCAAATATTACATTGGATTTATCTAATATAATCTAAGTTTTTCTAAGTATTAAAAAAAGGTGACCATACTCCATAATAAATATTAATAAACAACAAACTCAGTGTCTGAAAAATTACCCATATTTTCTTTTTGAAAAAAAAAAGGGGGCATTGTGGGGAGGGAAGTGTACTTAAACCTAAAACATGTCTACCAAGGGAATATCTTTTTTGCATTCATTTACTGTTTTATATAACAGTATCTTGATATAGTCTATATCTTAATAAAATTCTGTATTTGAAAAGCTTCTACTTGTTTTGATATTCTCAACACACTAAAATATTGCTGATGAAAGGATTGTTATACAGAAAGATAAGTTATGAGGAGATGTAATTTTTGTTTTTAAGCAAATAGTAATTAAAGGTAATTTTGTTTTTTGTGTGTCTTTGGGAGTTCAACGTATTAGAGGTCAATCATTGAAATTGGTTATGGCACAAACTAGAATTAAAATATCGGAATTTATTACCAATAGAATGGTTAATGTGTAGAATGGGTTCCTCACTATGTAATTCAATGCCTTTCATTGGACAGTTTTAAAAATTGGTTGGACGAATTCTTGTNTATGAATAAGTTTTCTAGAAGCTAAAATAAAACAAGTTAGGTGTAAAAGTGCAGCTTTGCTACATCCTAAACCTAATCGTAAATTAAAAAATTATTTTTAGTGAGAAATTGCCTAAAGAGAAGAAAATTGCATTATTGGTAAAAAATGATTAATAAAATTAATTTTTAAAATCATAAAATAATTAGGATGTAATAGCTGAAAAAGAACTGTCAAGAAAAAAAAATTGTATAGACCAAGGTTGTCGGGCAGATAGATTTTCAAAGTTGTCTCATATTTCTGCACACTCTTTCTATTTAACCATTATAACATGCTGTAATGCAACCACTGCTAAACGCAATATGTAATACACACACATAATATCCACTCAATCACACAAACAGCAAAACCTCACAATGCACCCGCACATACAATACTCAAATACTAGCTAAGACACTCGCATCACTTAAGTATAAAAATATATTTCAATGTTGGATGTAGTCATTTCTACAATCCTTATCTTAATTCAAGTTAACTTGCTGTGATGTCCTTCCTAATTGATAAATTTTTAGCTTTACAATTGAATGACAGTGTGTAGCTAATTTAACACTTTTTTCAACTAAATTTTGGATACCGTAGTTTTAATTTATTACAACCTAAATTATATTGTTTTTTAAGAATAGTTATTCTTTTTTTTTTTAAAAATAAATTATTGAACCTAAATTTGAAATACAATAATGAATGATGATTTGAAGACTAAAGCCCTCATCAGACGATAAGATTAGCAAATAATTAAATCAAACATGATGACACTATCATATTACGTAGTTTAATATGACTGCCTGACCTGCTATTTACAGTATGTACAGTATCAATTGGGAGTTGGCTGAAGTGAACTTTCAATTGATCATAACCAATATAATTAAGTTTATTGTTTCACAGTAATTAAAATGGGAAGCTGCTAGAAACCATCCTGGCAAGCACATAGCTACCACCCGGGATGCCTGGACGTAGTCCGGAGGCCCCTGCTTAATGGGATCCCATAAATATTTAGCCTACAGTAACACTATATTTCTCTTAATAAAAATTAAGTTGAATTTTTTTTTAAAAAAATAATAAAGCAAGTTTAACCGAGTTAAAATTTAAAAAAAAAAAATGCACTAAGCCACTACCGAATACATTAGGCCTACTATATATTTTCTCTCCCCCCCTCCTTTTTTTTTTCATAATAAAATGAGATAGCCTGTATAATTGAGTAATCATAGGTTTTTCTCAATTCGATGTGCATAGCAAAACCAAATGAATTACAAGTTTGTGATGTGTTAATTTAAAAGCTGCCTCTTACCATAAAGTTTAAGTGTTTGAAGACCTAAAAATGACTCTAGAATTTAGGAATTAACATTTAATATTTTATGGGAAGATTTTGTAATAAAAATTGCTCCAAATTTATCTCTTGAAATTTTTTTTTCTTGGGGCTTTGCCCCCCTCCCCTACCCACCAAGATTTTGCCCCTGGGGGATGGCTGAATGCCACCCAGACCCCTGCATAGGGCCCCTTATGACTTTAGGTATAGGAGCCCTTTAATCTCTAGCTGTGCCACTTCATCCTGGACTCTAAAAATATGGATTTTATTCGGAAATTTGATCTATAGAGTTTATAGCAATTTTAATAAAAGGGATGGGAATCTTTTATGAAATAAAGAAAAAATATTACTAAAAGCTTTCTAACTACAGAGAATTGATCAGCCTAATTTATAAGTTTAGAGCAGAGAGCTGCACGGGCCGAAAATTAGGGCCTGAACACGATCTGATCAAGAAAAAAAAACCCGACCCCGAATAGATCAATAAATTTTTTTCACANCCGACCCGACATATTTTTGAAAAACCCCAAACCTGACCCGATTTTTTAAACTCAAATTTTTAACCCGAAAAATAACCCGACCAAAAATCGAAGTAAAAAAAAAAAAAAAACAAAAAAAAAAAAAAGAAAAAAAAAACAAAAACATAAATTAGGCTATAACTATTAGCTAAATACAGTATAAAAACAAATNAAATTAGGCTATAACTATTAGCTAAATACAGTATAAAAACAAATACAATACCTAATACAATTCAACTAATATTTTTATTTAAAATTTTAACTTTAAAGAAGTAGGTATTATAAATAATATTTCATTGAGTGATGATTAATAAATTGCTATAATTAATATAGTATCTGATTTTATAATGTTTAAAATAACTTACTATCTAATATAATAAAGGTAGGTATAATTAGGTATTAGGTACCACTCTAAGGTATTTTTAGGTATTAAAACCTAAGAATACCTTAGAGTACCTAAGAATACCTTAGAGTACCTAAGAATACCTTAGAATTCCTAAAAATACCTTAGAGTACCTAAAAATACCTTAGAGTACCCAAGAATACATAATACCTAGGAGAACCTAAGAATACCTAAGAGTACCTATGAATACCTAAGAATAGCTAAGAGTACCTATGAATACCTTAGAGTACCTAAGAGTACCTAGAATACATAAGAGTACCAAAGAGTAACAGGATAACTAAGAATATGTTAGAATTCCTAAGACTACCTAATACCTGCTTTTATTATATTAGATAGTTATTTTAAACATTATAAAATTAGATGCCTACATTATTCAATAATGTTCAAATTTATATAAAATAAAAATAAAAGAAATCAGCATATGTTGGGTATTTTTTGTCGGGTATATTAATTAAAAAAAAAAACACCAAAAATCCCGTCGGGCTAAAACGGGTAAATTTCTAAAAACGACTGAAAACCCGACCCTAAAAAAAATTACCCGAACCTGACCCAACTAAAAATTTATTATGACTGAACCCGATCCGAAACTCGATCGGGTCGGGTATTTTGTCTGGCACCCGTCGGTCGGGTGCCCGTGCAGCTCTCTGGTTTAGAGTAAAAGAATATACAATAATTCTTAGCCTAAGTTTTAAAAACATAACAGTATGCAGTTTTATTCACTTTAGCCAATTTCTCATCAAAATATGTTTTTAATATATTATTAGGTTTAGGATAAAATCTTCACTTTTACACTTGACTTGTTTTATTTTAGCTTCTAAACAATCTATTCTCAAACAAAAATTCATCCAACCAATTTTTAAAGCTGTCCAAGGAAAGCGTTGAATTACAGGCCCAGGCAACAATTCCACACATTAACCATTCTATTGGTAATAAATTCCGATATTTTAATTCTAGTTTGTTCCATAATCAATTTCAATGATTGACCTCTAGTATGTTGTTGACACACTCACACACAAAACACCTTTAATAACTATTTGCTTAAAAACAAAAATTGTGTCTCGCTCATAACTTTCTTTCAGTATGAGTAACAATCCTGTTCCTCAACAATATTTCAGAGCGTTGAGAATATGAAAACCCTCTTAACTCAATAATTTCTTTGGAGACATGTCTCAGGAATGGATCTAATCTATCTTTGTCTCTAATTATTTGGTGCACAAAGTCTGACACAGGATACAAAAAATAATTGTAAATTATTTTGAATGTTTCTAATTAAACTTTCTGAATATGCTTTTTACCATATACAATCGATGATAAAGTTTAGCCAAAACAAAATCAACATTTGCTGTAAACATTATCTATTATAGGCTAATGCCCAGAATCTATAGATTTTCACATGTTCAATAGGGAAATCACCAATAAGTATTTCAGGCATAAAATCCAACAAGCCTAATTCTATAAATTTGTTTTTTTTTTCAACATTAATTACTAAACCATTATCCTTCATCCATTGTTCAATGTAATAGACTCCATTTGTAGTGCAATAATATCTTGATATTAACAACTGAAAAAATATTTATATCATATGATTATTGTTTTGAAATAGTAATGCTAATATCATAAGGCAACTACTATTTTGCCAATTGGCTTAAACAGAATAATAAGTAAATTAACTATTTGCATTGTGGTTAGATATACAATTCAATACTACATGTAAAAACTAAATTATTTATCTACGTATTTGATATAGAAATGACATGTGTTCAGCTATAAGTCTTATCATCTGGCGAGGGTTAAAAAATGCTTAAAATTCATAAAATATATCTTAATATAAAAATTTAATGTTAATTTACATATTTTGAAATAACATTCATCTAGGTCTACATTATAGCCTATATTTTTAAAATTACTTATTCGATAGAATAAGTTAGCAATAATATTAACTAATGGAATGCAAACAGTCCAAATTATTAACTTCCTTTAGTGTATACTCTAGAATTGTTTCATGTCCTTGAAATTTAAAATAACCGCAGAACGATTTTCCACTTAATAATAATGGAAACCATAATCTGTCATCTGCCCACATCTTGGTGTACGGAATGTCATCAAGATCAAACCATTTAGGAAGCATTTCTATATAAAGAGAAATATATATACATTATATACAGTAGTCGGACAAATTTAGGTTAATGAATAGAATATACACTTAATTCACATCAACCAACTGCTAATGGCATTTTAAGTATAAATGTAAATGCCCCACATTTAAGTCAATTTAACAAAATATATGCAGTAATCAATTTGGGTAACAAGAAAATGTAGAAAAGTCTCAATATATATTGCATCAGGCATGAGTAANCTTTTTTTTTCTTTCTTGATGACCGACAAGATGAAGCATTTTAAAGTGTGGGCCTGGATAGATGTCACCTTAAAATGTATTTAAATAAAAATGCTAATGACAATGGCTGAACCTGGAAATGTTCACTTCATAATGTACACTGAAATTCTAAACAAGTTAATTTAATCAAAATGTTACTTGTAAGTTGTATAACTTACTGATATTTCTCCATGATCTGAAAATGCAAGTGAATTAAAAAATACCAATAAATAACCAACATAATAGTGTAAACAATTCTAAGTCTGGAAAATATTTTTTATTTCAGCATATGTAATGGGTCAATTTGGTTGCACATTACATCCTTTTCAATCCATACTCAATGTACAGTAGGTTACTTTGTAGCACATTGTGATATAGCCTATATTATTTCAAGCAACAATGATTAAATAAGACAAGTTATTTAGGTAGAGGGAAAACGTAAGCTTATGTACACCACTCTGTTATTCGGTACCGGTACTTCCGGTTCCAAATAACACAAGTGCTTTTAAGCGGCATTTCCGGTTCAACATGGCTGACTTCCTGTTTCTTAAAGGTCTAAGGGTTTTTATAAAGTCACTTCCAGCTTAAACTCCGCCCCACTTTCAGTTTACTAGACCAATATAGGTCAAAGGTCACTTCCGGTTCAAAATTCTGACTTCCTGTTTCTTAAAGGTATAAGGTATTATATAGAATGTTGTGATGTCACTTCTGGTTTATGTTAATCAAAATGGTGGCACAGTGGCACTCCCTGTTTTCTACGCCACTCTGTTATCCAGAACTTCCGGTTGAATTTTAAGATGGTATCACTTCCAGTTCCTGTTGAGATTTTGGTTTTCTCATCCAGAACTTCAGGATGAATTTAAAAATGGTAACACTTCCAGTTTTGGATAATTCAAAACGGTGTCACTTCCGATTCCTGTTGAATTTCTGAGTTGACTCATATCTGTTACAAGATGGTGGTACCTCTGGTTCCGTTTTATGATGTCACTTTGGGTTCCAACTCAAAAGGTGCATTTTTTAAAGTACCACTTTCAGTTGGCCCAGCCTAATTTTCAATAACATATTTAAAATCTATGTGCCAAGGCACCCCCATTTAAAAAAAATTAAATCAATGTTGAGACGCAGTTAGTTTTGCTAACTTAGCAATGTAATAAAATTATGATATTTTATAACTCTTTGTTAAGCAGTAAGGTGAAACACACAACTTTAAAAATGCCGTATCTCAGCAACCATTCATTGTAAAAGATATGGTTTTGATTGTTTTACACAAAACAATTAGATCTACATTTCTAAAATTTGAATTAAGGCCCTCTAACACCCATCGATTCTTTTGACCATAGAATATCTACTCTAAGTTCTATACTTTCCTTGCTAATTTTTTTTTGCCCACCATGTTAATTTTTTCAGAAGAATTTTAAAAAATATTCCAAGTTTATGCTAGAGCACCTCACCCTAATATAACCTCACAGGATGTTTTACAATATATTATGGGTAATATTAGACAATGAGTCATATTTCTAGGAATTGAGCTTAAACTTTGGATCCTCATATCTCCCTAAAAATGGAGAGTTTTAGATTAAAAAGATTAGTCATTAATATCTTAAAAACATATAACAAACAAACCATAAGTTTAATAAATTAACAAATCTAAGGNGCATTACATTAATTATCTAACATGCTAATAATATCCCCGTAAGAGTCTCACCATCTTAGTTGAATCATATACAAACTGCTTATGAAAATAAATTTTTCTGCCGTCTCTATATTGGACGGGTTTTCTAATTTCAGCAACTTATTCAAACTTGCAGCAGATCACAGTAATTACATCCATTATCTAATTATGTGATTACATTTCTCTATTGTCGAGATTGTTATATTGGACAATTACTTTTTTGACTCTTAATTGCGTGCTTCTTTTCGACGTGCTTATGTCAGACCTCTTTTTTTAGATTATGTCTTTCCATCCAAAAGTTCAGACTTCTTATCCTGGTTGGATAATCACTTATCATGTGTGTTTTTTTCATCGTCTATCTTTAGGGACTTTCCCTTTACCAGTTTCATAATTGTTTTTGTTACATTTAGTCTAAATATAGACAGAGCAATTTTATACAGCTTATTATCTTAGATTAGAAAAAATAATTATGACTCTCTTTTGCCTTATAACATTATTTTTGCAACAAGACTGATTTCGTCATTTTATAATATTTCAATTTATATAATTATTACTTCATCCATTTGTGATACAAAAAAAATAGAAAGATATTTGGGATAAAACAAATGACATTATATTTTACTCATAATATTTACTGTACAAACTGTGTAAAATCTATATACACATACCAGTATACTGTATATATATCAAAATTGATTCAAAACTGTAAAATTCAAAATTATAAAATTTGTTGCGCATAAAATATTATTTTTACAATATTACTTGGGTGTCTACATATAGGACTATATACAGTATTTGGTGTACATACATTATATGACTATACATTATATATGTATATGACAGGTTCAAATATGAATTGTATTTATTATTGGATGCTACTTAGGCATATTTTATTAACTGGCTTGTGCTACCCCTTGCTGGCATGCTTTACTTATTATAAAAATACACAATATTCATAAAGCAGGTTATGAAATATTTATTTGACAAAAGAATTAAAATCTTCAGAGTTGACTGAAAACTAAAACAAACTAATATAAAAATGTGCTAAGGAAATTAACAGTACGCTTGNAGTTTAGTGAAGCTATCCTAAAAGTGAAATTTTAAAGTAAAGATGATAATGTAATGAGATATACGCTTGGCACCTAACACGGTCTAAAAACATGTTGACATAATTTTTTTTGCAGATGACTATTCAATTACTGACACGAATTTGAGCGGATCAACGTATAAAATCTCAAATTTCTTCGGGAAAAAAAAACAAAGTTGTAATTTCTAATTTTCTTGCTATTTATTCATATTGTTAAACTAGTAAATAACCAAAATAGTCAACAGTTGTAATAAAGACCAAGTGAAAACCACACAAAATAGAGGAAAACAGAGCCAAACCTCAAACAAAAAATATCCTATACAAAGTAAGCTATACTGTATAAGGATATTGTACAAATACAAATATGACAAACAACAACAGAACACAGTCCAGCAAGGTTGTCCCNTAATTTTAGCTACTAATCTACCATGAGCTACCTTATCAAAAGCTTTTTGAAAATCTAAGAAAACTACATCAACATCATTACCCTCATCCACTAAACTAGTAATTTCATCATAAAATTCTAAAAGATTAGTTAGACATGATCTTTTACTCCTGAATTCATGCTGTGACTTACCAAACAAAGAATTCTTACTAAAGTAAACCATAATCAAATGCTTTATAATATATTACAACAACTTACCTACTACAGAAGTTAAACTAATTGGCCTCTATTGCAAGGATCACTTTTAGAACCTTTCTTAAAAAGTGACACCACATTAGCAATTTTCCAATCCTCTGGAATGAATCTAGTCTCAATTGAAGATGAAAAAATATCAACTAATGCCTCAACAATTTCAAAACAAACTTCCTTTAACACTCTAGGATAATTATTATCAGGACCAGGAGATTTACCGCACTTCATTTTATTTCTATCATCNTATCAAAACTTGAATATTTATTAGATAAAACTCAATTTCTCTCTAAAACTATTACTATTTTCCTTGGTATAAACAGATGCAAAATATTTATTTAATTGCTCAGCCACATCCAAATCTTCACTAATAATTTTTTTCCCTTAATCTTTAAAGGCCTAATTGTTCTTTAATTCTATGCTTACTTCGAATATACGGAAAAATGACTTACTATCCACATTAATATTATCAGCCAATTTTTTTTTCTAGGTTCTTTTTAGTAGCCATAATAAATTTTTTAAACTTACTTTGACATAATTTATAACTTAATTTATCTTCATCCCTATTTGAACTTTTAAAATTTCTAAATGCTCTTTGCTTCTTAAAAAATTCCTCTCTAACTTCTTTAGTAAATCATTTAGAATTTTTCATATGTTTTGATCTTATTTTCATTGGAATACATTTTTTATATTCATTTCTAATTCACTTTTAAATATCCCTCAGTTAACTTTTGTAGATTTACCTTTGAAAATATCCTTCTAATTAACTGAACCGTGTGCCTTTGTTTACTAAAATCTGAACTAACATATAATTACCTCTAATTTCACTATTTAAAGTCAAATTAAACCTTATAATATTATGATCACTATTATCAAGATGTTCTTCCACTTCTATCTCACAATAATATAAGGATCTGAACTAAGTACCAAATCTAGTATTGCTTCACCTCTACTCGGCTGCAAAACATATTGCTTAAGAAAACAATCCTGAACTATTTCTTTGAAAAACTCATTACTGGTACCCAAAAAAGCTACATCATCATTCCAATTAATATTGACATGATTAAAATCAACCATAATAGCTAATTCCCCCTTAGAAGCTGCATATACAATTTGATCATGTAATTGTTTATCATATAATACATTCACTCTTGGTGGCCAATAACAATTTCCTAACGGTATTTTTTTCCCCCCTTTATATCCTCTAATTCTATCCACACCGATTACACATTCTTTCCAATCTCATTTATATCAAACCTTTCAGAAACCATAATATTAATGTCTTATTGAACATATAAACACAACACCACCTTGTCTTTCAGTCCTATCTCTCCTAAATAATTTATAACTGTTATATCACTATTAGAGGCTGGCAATACTGAGGAGTTGGCAACACATTTGGAACGGGTTTATTCTAGCAGATGAAAAATGCAATAATGGCTGCTTATGGCGTATATCTTAAATTCTTAATGTTAAAGAGTTTCATTTACAATAAATGTATGTTGTGAAATAGGCTATATCCTAGTTGTATTCATAAATAGATTACAGTGGCGACGAGGAAAAGGTATACATTTTTTTTCTTTCAAAAAGAGTTTAAAAAATCATTGAAATAGATTTTTTTTTATGGAAAAGAAAATTTTTGAAGATTTCGCGCACCATGTCTAAAGTTATGAATTTCTTCGGGCATATTTCAACCTTTAGTTTAAAGGACTCTTTTCAAATATTTAGTGATCGTCTGGAACAATTTTTTATTGCTAANAANATTAAGGATAACNATACTAGGAAACCAGGTATTTTTTTAGCACATTTGGCGGATGACGCTTATAAATTGATACAAGATTTATGTATTGCAGCGAAGCCCAAGGATACGACTATGCCAAGTTATTGCAGTTATTAAATGAACATTTATTAGTAAAAAAATTGATCTTTATGGAAAGATATAATTTTCACATGGCCTACCAGTACCAAACGAAACAGTGAGTCAGTTTAGTACAAGATTAATGAGATTGGCTACAGATTGCAGCTTTGCGTCCATGTTAAACGAAAACCAGCACGACAGATTCATTGTTTGTATTAAAAAAGGCCCAGCACTGAATAAACTCTTAAGTATGGGAGAAGATTTGACATTTACAAAAGCTGTGGATATTGAAACGGTAGGGATTCACACTTCAGTTATTCAGAGTGCTGATTTTCAACCCTTATTGGAAAATAGTGTGGAAGTTAAAACGGTTAAAATANCGACTGCTGTTAAAANGAAACCTTTGCAAAATTACAAGGACAAGGAAAGGAAACAAAAGATTGGTGTTTTAAAATGTTTTGCTTGTGGAGAGATNAACCACGACTTTAAAAACTGTAAGTACAGAACTTTTGAATGTCATTTTTGTAAAAAAAAAAGGTCACATGAAAGCTACATGCAAATCAATGGGAAAAGTCAAACCAAAACAATTAAGTAAATTTAATAATAACTTTTTACAAACAAATATTGAAGCTCAAAGTGAAGAAGTTGCCAATTGTTTTCAGTTGTCTACTGTAGTGTATTAATTGCATACAGTAATTAAACACAGCCAAACTAATATATATTCTGTATACAGGCCACATGCAAATGTATTGTGCTCAATGTTGTTATCCCCAGTTTAATAAATATCCTAGTTCTTATAAGCTTGTGATGCTCATTTGAGAGAACCCACGGATACACAGGATATAACAGTGGCGACGAGTTTGATTAGTTTTTCTTTTTTTTTAAAAAAATGAATAATAGGCTAAACTTCTCGGAAATTTATGAAGATAAGCCACTAATTCCTGTAGAAATATTTGGAAAGAAGATATACATTCTTCTAGACACAGGTGCAGAAAATTGCTTAGTAGACGAAAATTATGTTAGGTCGAACCAACTAAAAGGCAAAAAAATGGCGGTAGCGATAAAATCTCCAGTCTCGGACAAGACGTTAACAGGTATTAGAACGAGGATTAACATTAGGATAGCCGGTAAAAAAATATATCTCAGCCTGTAACAGGGCCATGATTCCACCCCCAACAAGGGTGTAATCATGCCCATGTCACAAGTGAACACAGCAGGGGCCATTATGGGTAAATGCTCAAAGAAGCATAAAAGCTTGCTTCCCAGATGCTCCATATGGTACATACCAATTTTCTTACTAATATAATACATGACCATAGACTATGCTTAGTCTATTACTATTACTAATATAATATCATTACTAATAAGTGTAACCTACAGAAAGAGTGAGAGGTAGCATACAGTATACTGTATGCACTAGTTATTAATTGGCTAACCAAGGACTAAGATTGCTAGCCTAATATAATATAGTAATAACAATTACCTACCTTAGGACTATAAGGAACTATTACCCAATATAAGCAACATGGCTACTAACTATTACTTACATGGCTACCACCTTTCTCATCCTAATATTCGTTTTGCCTGCTTGTTGTCATTACCCAAAACAGGAAGCTGGGCTGTGACCAAGAAGGAGTCCGAATGTTTGGGGTCTGTGGTGGTCAGCCAGGGGCAGTATAAATGCTTTGGCTGACTATGAGACTCTCTCTTGTTGCTGGGCCAGTTACCATAGGCCACTCTCCTGTTGCTGGGCCAGACTGAAGGCCATACTCTATTGTTGCTGTTGGACCAGAGAGATAGGCCACACTCTGACAGCTGCCAATAAGAATGCTGAGGGAAGGAAAGGAATAACCAGCCAAGCTGAGGGAGGAAGCAGCCTAACAGTGCCACAGTTCAGCATCCACCAGATCCAGACAACAGGTAGCAAACCACCATCATAGTAATGGGCAATATCACACACACACACATCATAAGAAGCAAGACTGGGGTAAGGTAGCCATGTTGTCCACCTAAAAGATTTTTATGAGCCTCTCACTCAGGGAATAATTACCTATTGTCATTATCNTTGATTACCTATTTACCATTGTTATGACCAAGCACTAAGTGCTACAATAAAAATATGATTTCCAACGTATTCGGTTGTTCTTTCTTCTCTCATGCATGTGATCCCACAAATGCCCAGGTATAATTTAAGCAGAGGGAAAAGCCGCCAGCCACGCTGCATAACTAACAGGGACCACTCACATTACAAGCCTGTATGTATCGTAAAAATGAAACATAGTACAATATTTCAAATGATTCTAGGCTATGACTGGTGTACGTTCTATGATGCAGTAATCGACTGTGAACATAAAATGGTAAAATTCAAAGTAGATAGTAAGGTTTACCTAGATAAAAATTTGAACCAATCAGATGAGAGAAACAAAATTAGCTGTGAGTCTACTAGTTTAGCCAGCAATCAAAATGGCGGAGAAAACATTGAGTTAAATAAACTTTTTAAAACAGACGAATTAGGGTTAAGTGAAGTACATAGACAAAATTTAGAAGAGATTTTAATCAAACATAAGAAAATCTTGATAGAGGATGTAAGTAAAATGACGGGTGTGAATGTACCACCTTACGAGCCTAAATTTAATAACGAGATTCCTATACCAACGCCAATATCGCATACCACAAACGTTATACCAACCTAATAAGATTACAGTTAGACAAACTTGAAAAAGCTAATATTATAAAGAAAATTCATAGTCCATACAACTCCCCTGTATTAGTTCTACCGAAAAAAGATTAGAAAGAGGTAAGGGTCTGTCTTGACTTATGCAAGATCAACAAACAAATAGTAAGAGAACAATATCAGATAATGCGCATTGAGGCCATTCTCGAGAACCTAGGTGGGGCACGCATCTTTAGCAGCCTAGACCTCAATAACGGTTACTTCAACATTAAATTGACTGAAGAGGCTCAGAAAAAGTTCGCCTTTTCCGTACCGTTCGCGAAATATACATTCACCCGCTCTGCCAAGGGTGCGTTACATCAGCCACGATTTTTCAGAAAATTATGGTCGAATGTTTTCACGACATCATTTTGAAGGGTCATGTGTTCGTCTGTTTGGATGACATTATTATGCACTCGCCAAATATCGAAGAACATCTAAAAATGTTAAAAGAGGTATTATCAGCCCTCAAAAATTTAAATCTAGCAGTTAAACCATCTAAAAGTATCAAATACTTAGGTCATATGGTAGATAAAAATGTCTGCCGCCCAGTAGAGAATAGCGTAACCACCATTCAAAAATTAGCTAGACCTAATACAGTAAAAGGGGTAAGAAGTTTTTAGGTAGTCTAAATTTTTATAGAAAATTTGTAACTAATTTAGCTGAGATCACTGCACCTTTATACGACTTATTAAAAAAGAGAAATATTCACATCATGTGGAACGAAAATGCAGAAGTCGCATTCCAAACATTGAAACAAAAATTAACAATAGCACCTAGTTGTTAGCTTTTCCAAAATATGGCAGGCCATTTATAATAAAAATTTACGCTTCTCTCACATCACGAGGAGCATTCCTAGAACAAAAAAATGACGGAGATCTACAACCGATCGCATACACTAGACGGAGGCTTAATAAAGCCGAACGTAATTACGCAATAATAGAATACGTTGGCCATCGTATTCGCCTTATATCACTTTAAGCATATGACTTATGGTAAACATATAAAATCAATCCATGAAGTTAATGATGGACCATAAGCCATTAATATATGTGGTTGAATTAAAAGATATTAATTCCAGGGTAGCAAGATGGATGATAAACATTCAACAAAATGACATCCATTTTGAACATATATCTGGTAAACTAAATAGCTTTGCGAACATGCTCTCGTGCAGCCACGAACAAGACGAGATCAACACATGCACATTAGAGACAGTTAAATGCCCAATAACCATTGAATTAATGCTAAATGAACAACAAAAAGACACATTTTGTTATGAAATGATAAAGAAAATAAAGGAAAATAAATTAAAACGAGAATGAGAAATATCAACTAGACAAAAATCAGATTTTAGTAAAACTAATTCAATTAGGTAAATCTAAATTTTCAGCATATCGAACAATAGTACCAAGGTCCTTAATATTGGAAGTACTGTATTTTTATCATGACAGCCTTACATAAAATAAAGAAATTTTTTACTTGGGATAAGATGTTTGCGGACATAAGAACATACATAGACAGTTGTGAAAAATGTCAATGAAGGAATAGGAGTAGGTTAAAGGCCCCCATACAAGCTGTCGAACCCCCACCCACCTGCATGTCAAAGATCAGTATTGATATTCTTGGCCCCTTTTCAACAACACAAAGAAGGAATAAATATAGGCTATCATTACATACACAGACCATTTCTCCAGATTGACCTGTGTCAGCCCATTACCCAGCCAAGAGGCGCACATAATTGCAAAGAATTATATGGAAACGATCTATATGCAATAAGGCGGATCAAAGACTATAGTATCAGACAGAGGACCTCAGCTTGTTGGGCACATTGTGTCATCAACCCTATGTGCCAAATTAGGGATAGAAAGAGTGACCACAATGAGTTTTTGGCCTCGCTCAAATGGGATAAGTGAAAGGATTAACAGTAAAATATTAAGCTAATCTCGCACTACTGTAATAAAAACTTTACCAACTGGGACACCATGCTCCCATACTTGATGCAAGCTATAAATAATACAGTTCATAGTAGTACAAAACAAGTGCCATTCTACATTTTTCATGGTTTTTATCAGTACGATGTATTCTCGGAATTCAACTTGAATTAAAACGAGGACAATTTAGATAGAAGTGACCTAGTCGATGCTATTATGGAAAAACTGGAGATAGCAAAATCGAAAGTATTTTCCAACCTACAAAACGCATACATCACTAATGCTAAAAACAAGGATAAAAGGTGCCGCCTGCATGAATTCAATATAGGAGATTCAGTGTTGGCCCTTGATGTAGCAAGCTATACTGTAATTAAACGTACTAGGCTGACCAATTACATAATTCAGGACATAAAATACCCGGACAGAAGCAAAAAAGTTCACGTTGATAAATTGAAACCCTACGTGCACAGATCTCAATTAAACGATGACGAAACGGATATAACAAACCCTATAGCTATGCATAGCAAAGAAAATGAACCCGACCTAGATAATTATCCTACTATCACTTTCTCAGAGGAAACTGATGAAAATGGACAAGAAACCCACAACTCTGAGCAATCGGAAAAGCAACAATTAGAAATAGTAGAGCACGAAGAGTACCTTCAGCAACTATTAAAACAAAATTTGATTGAAGCGTCATATGACGAGATGACAGAGATCGATAATAATAAACAAACCACATCATATCCGAAAGTTGATTCAACAAAAAAGGTAAAGGACCCAAACCGCTTATCGATGTGGATGAACCGATAGTCGCACACCAGTATTATTTTAGGAAAAGTCAACAAATAAAATAAATCATTCAAGAATGGACATTCTCAAAAAAAAAAAAAAAACAACACATACACCACACCATTACTAAAATTAATAAAACTAATAAAACCCAATAAAAACAAATGTAGACAAAACTGAAATCGAGCGAAAATTTAAATTTAAAAAAAAAAGTTAAATTAAACTAAAATAAAAGCAAATTTTTACAAAACATCCAATTAAAATAAAAACAAGACACAAAAGTTCAATTTAAACAAAGAACATTTAATTCTAGTGCAGGTATAACTAGCACAAACAAAAATCACTTATGGACACAAAGAACATTTAATTCTAGTGCAGGTATAACAAGCAAGAACAAAAATCACTTATGGACAGAGAAATAACAAAGTTGATCGGGGGACCCGTGGGTCATAACTAGGTACTCCTCTTCGACGATGGCTAATAACACGAGTCGGCTGCTCTAATCTCCCCAGCTGCCTCCTGCGCTGACGCCCTCCAACATAACGCACAGTCCGACAGTACAAATAGGTGTCGCAGAAATCAATTAACGGTGCAAACCAGGTGTTAAGAGTTTCCTGAACGTAGTCCATAAAATCAGCCTATAAATCATGCAAGGTCTCAAGCAAAGTATAATATTCCACTTGCAAAGTCAAAAATTTATAGACCAATGAGCCATACAAATGTTTTAAAAGGGCATTCTTTGACCGAAGGTCAGAGTAGGCCCGTAAACTCAGATCGTGGAAATTATGTATATAGATACAAGGAACAAATCAGTATAGAAAATTGGGAAGTAATAATGTGATCCAGGGCTTGTGTTTCAATGCGGGATTGCGAGATA
>PXIH01S0004080.1:27633-38223 GCA_003024985.2 Euperipatoides rowelli | reverse complement strand
CCGATCTGCAATCCTAAAACTTGCAGGGGGGCGCAACATTCCTTAGTTACGCCACTGCTGGCTATATAGCATTATCATCAAATCTTTATTAATTAGACTCCTAAAAAGAAATGAACAAACTTCAGTTGCCGTGATTTGATCTCTCCTCATTCTTGTGAAATAAACTTCATATTTTCTATTCTGATTCTACCTTAAGTTACATCATAAGTACAGAATGTCTAGGCAATTTTCCAGGGGATGACTAGAATTATTAAGAAAGTTACCTAGATCAGACGAGTTCGTTTTTTTTTTTATTATTGCCTTAATTACTTTTTTTTAATATTTAAGTAACAAGACAATTTTATCGTCATACATTACTGAAATTAAAAATTAAATTAAAATCTTTTTTGTTTTTGTTTTATTATATTAAATTTTTATGGAGAAACTAAGTTCTAAGTTTTACTAATATTTTAAATTAGTTATGGCTCATCATGCTGCCAAATTTATTCTTAGCAAATTACTGGGGTTTGGCTTTTTAAAAAAAACTGTTATAAATTAATAAAGTAGTTAGCATTCCCCTAAATTCTGCTAAGGCTATAGTCATCGAATAAAGACATATCATTTTCTTTCTAAGGATGAAAAAAAAAGTGTAAGGAAAAGTAGTAATTTACAGTAGCCTACATTATTTTCAGTTAAGTATTGCCTTTAAAATATTTAAAATAAATTAGCCGAACATAATTTCTTTTAGATTTGACACTAACATTGTTTAAGGTACACAAATTTATGCACTTATGGTAATTATGAATAAAATATTATTCAATTTCAATTAAATTTAGTTGATTTTAAAAAAAAATTGTATTTGCTTTAGAAACTTCTGAAACATGAAAAAAAACTATTAAAATAGTCCTTGGCACAGGGAACATTTTGGTGCCGAACAAATTGTAAATTTTGGCACCATTGCAAAATTACTTGGACACCCCTGATTGCCAGCTTTTAACATGGGGGGGGGGGGGTGAGGGTGTAGATGGGAAAATAAGTTTTGTTTAGTTTAGTGAGGAAATGTTTAAGTTACAAGACTTTTACACCAAATGATAAATTACAGTAGATCAAATTATCATAATCTGAACAAGAGCGTTTTTAAATAAATTTAGTGAAGTGACAGACAAAACTGACTTGGCTATTAAATTTTTTTATCGGTTTTTTTTTTTGTTTTGGTTGTTCAAAAGTTTGGATTACCGTATTTGATTAGCTTTAACAATATAACAATTCTTGCATCATCTGGATTGATTTGTGCATTATTAAAAAATACAAAGCGAATCATAAAATAAAAGCAGGGCATTTAACGACTAAACTGTAATTTCTTGATTACAGTTTGTTTTAATTTCAGCTTGTTAGTTATCATTAATTTCTGTTGATCTTTCTGAAAAAAATAAAAAAATTTGGTTGTTTGTTTTTATACTTCCTGTAATTATGTAAGGTTTAAAAGCTATGGCTTATATTAGCCTAAATAAATAAATAAAGCCTTAGATAATTAGTTATGAAGCAGTTGTAGCAATCGTTTCACCTGCATCCCCTGGCTACACCTCTGACATAATTCCACACTGGTCCTTAGTCCATCTATAAATATCTTGTCAAATCCTAAGCAGCCTCACACTATGATCCAACTCTAAAACACTATGGCAAACTTTAAATACAAAAGATAGCGATATTTGGCCAGCAGACATATTGGAGATTCCATAAACTGTAATTCAACTGACGATTCAAAAACTTGAATTAGGGTTTGGTTTTAAAATTAATGAATCATTTGTATTATGGATTACAATGGTACACACCTGCAACATACATACTGTTATACCGGCGCAAAATTACAGTTTACGGTTCCCCTTTCCAAGATGGCGGCCCATACCAGCACTGGCCAAATGCAGAAAGGATGAAGGGGTTAGCTAAAATATGTTTTAGCTTATATAAAACATATTTTAGCTAATCCCTAGCAGTTGCAGCCATCTTAAAGGAGAACCATAAACTGTAATTCAGCCTATACAGGTACCTACATTAAACCGTAATAAGGCGTTTCTTTTTTCCATTCATACAATTTATGTTTATTATCTGCAGTTTATAAAATTCATTTAAAAACGTTTTATAGGAAATAAAATTAGCAAAAGTTGTTTTATGGCAAATTTCTTTAAAACACAATTTATGATGCAGTAGCCTATATATCTAACACTAGATTAATTTTTTTTAGTTTAAAAGTTACTAACTATATTGGACTAACTTGCCCATTGATTTGATTGAGTCTTCTGACCTTAATAGTTTTAAAAAGGGCTTGATAATATCTAAAAAATAATATAACTTTTAAACAATTAATATAATAAATTTTTAATAGATAGTGAAGAAGATATATATATTTTATCCCTTGCATTTCTAATAATAATAAAAATAATAACTGAAACTTCAGATAAGGTGGTCATTATTCCTACTAGATTATCGCATCCATTAAAAAGTCACAGAAACTAGTGTTAATTGTATGACAAATAATTGCACTTCGATTATGATTTTTTTAGTTAGTTTAACATTTTGTAAAAATTTCCGTTTCTAACTATGAGAATTATAATAAAACTTACTTTAAAAATTTATATTTTGGCATGTTTTAAACATAGAGTAAGGAAATATAGGTTTTAAAGTAAAGACAGCGCCATATTAATTATTTTCTCTTTCCGGTGTCCGACCTAACTAATCGCAAAATTTAAGCAGAATAATCATTATACGGAATGAAATTGAATCAGATTAATTATAATTAAACAGATTATTAATGATTTAAATACAATATAAATGAGTAATTATATTTTAAATTTAATATAATTTCGAAATTGAATAAATAAAAATATTAAGTTACTCGGTAAAAAAATTCCCAATGCACTAGCGAGTTTTAAAAATGGCGATTTCCAATGCTGGTCAATTTGTAAACAAGGAAGGATTATTTAAAAAGTTTGAAGAATTAGAAATAGTTGCAGAAACATATGAACATCCTGAGGTATAAAAATACAAATAAGATGAACGACTGATTAAAATCATGATGAACTAAAAGTTTTGCAAAAAAAAAGTTAAATATTATTGAAAATTATGCTTTGAAAATATCGACGTCTTTATAAAACCGCCTTTTCATTCATTTTCTTTTTTCCCCCACTCAAAATTCTCTTATTAAGTATGGCCGCTTAAAAGGCTAAGATTGCCTTCAGCTTTATTCTTTCATTTTTAGGCAAATTTATCCACAATCATTTACATTTTTATTTAGTAAAATATATATTTTAAGAACTTTAGACTACTTTGATGGGCGCTGCTTATAATCATTCTACTAATAAGTTTCTAAAGCTATATATGATAGGAACGACCCTATTTATCAATCTATTATTTTTTCAAATAAAAATTTATCACATGTATTCATCTTAATCAAATTTAAAGAAGCCTGCAGCAATTCCAGAGACTAGTTGAATTGTCCTTGTGGATAGATCATATACAGTAGTTGTAATTATATGGGTTATTATATGTGCTCTACTGTGTTGTGTTTGTAGTTATTGTTATTTGGTTACCCCATCCAGTTGTAAGAGGCATAGTGGTATTAATAAAATTAGTGTTTTCAGGAGAAAAAAAAGAGGAGGGGAGTTATACATTGTGTGTAGTGTTTATCAGCTTTTTTTTACTATAAATAACCAAATGTATTTTGGCAACTAATAATAATATAACATAAATATTACATTAAACAGGTATTACGTTAAACACACACAAATTATGTTGCAATAAGCTACCGTAAATTAAATTTTTATATAAAACCTAATTGAATATAAAAAAAATGGAATGAATTTTTCATTTTAGTAATCACACAACATACTTAGTGAGTTCAATATTAACTTTGTTTGGGCCAGTATCCATCCTATTTATATTTCTCAGTTACATTCAGGTGTGCATTTTGATATATTTATGAATGAAACTGACACATGACAGGATCCAATTGAAACTCTAACAAGATATACATAAAAAATGATAATAATAAAAATTAAACATTAAAACTTAACCGAAAGTCCTTAACATAAGAGTTCATCATACTACTATTTTGGCATGAGGTGGAATTCCATCTGCGAATGAACCACACATAGCTTCTGCTTCGTTTCCTGTTGAACTCCTAGCAAGCACTCCTAATTAGCTCCTTGCTCGCGGGTGTCCCATTGTTTGTATGACCTGAGTTCAAGCTCACCTTGTGGTTATGTCCGCTTCTATTTCCTGATGTGCTTTGTTCGGGTACTTGATGCCTCACCTTTCACCCAATCTATAGCTGCTTTGCTATCTGTTTTTAACATGCTTGGTTTCTCTATATAGTTAGTCATTTCCAATCCTGATAAGTGTGTTATCCATTTTACTTCTTTTACTCTTTTGCAAATGGCAATAAGTTCAGACTAGAATGTTGATAGTGCTATCAGTCGTTTGTGTTTTCGAATTAACCAGGGAGTCACCTAACTTCACGATGAATCCTGAGAATGATTTGCCATCTGGGGTGCTGCCCCAGCTTGTGTCTGCACTTACACACAGCTTGCTTTTATAATGCTTTGTTCCCTTCAGATAACAGTAGACACTTTACTCCCTTCATATGTACCAACCTGTGATCTTGATTTTATTGTGATCAGTTGCTGACATCTTGCGCAATATCGGGTCTCATTCCTGTTGATATATATAAAACTGAACATATCTCTTGGTAGAGCTGTATATTATTTTTCAGATTCCTATACACTTAAGTCTTGGTTAGTCGACCCTGGTATACCTACTGCATTACATTCACTAATAAGCCTAAATCGATTCAATAGTTTCTCAATATATCCTGTTTGTGATAATCTGATGCCATTTTCATCCTCTATTTCCATTCCAAAAAATAGATCCTCCCTTTTGCTACAATTCAGTTTAAATATCTCCTTTAATTGAGCACAACTTTGTTATAAATTTAACATTTGTTCTAATCACCAACATCAACAATCCCTCCTGGCCTTCTGTTCTGTAGACATGGATCACTTTTCAGCCGAACCATGCTTATCTTTGCAAGTTCTTGAGCCAACTGGTCATTCCTGTTTAACTTGCACACCAAGTCCTGGCCTTCTTCATAACCCTTTGGTTGCTCCACCATACCTCAGAAAGTTTCCATAAAGGTATGCTGTTTCTATGTCGTATCTTTGTATCCATATTTAATTGGGATACAATTGCTAACAAAATCCTCAAATACCGTACTCCTTTTTCATGACAGGTGAATATGAAGCATTATAGTCGATTCCCATTGTCCGATTTGTCCCCACTGCTACCAATCATGCCTTTCTTTGAATGACCTCTCTATTGGTATTTTCCTTGTTATTTTATATCCACTTAGCTTTAATCATCTTCATTCCCGTTGGTCTTGGGACTAAGTTCCATACTTTGTGTCTTCAGTGATTGAATTTCTTTATCCATGGCTGACTTTCATTCCGAGGATGCTTCACTATTTACTGCTTCTGTATAATTCTTTGGCACATGATTGTCATGCTTCCTGGTCATGTTTACTTATTGTTTGTTCTGAATTCATTCAGATCTTCTTGCTCCCTCTTCTACTAACTTCTTTTCATTTTCTTCCCGCTCTCTTCTTAGTCTATTTTATAGCGCCTGGTTTGTTTCCCCTTTCTTCCTTCCTCTTGCCTGTTGTTGAACATTCTCTTCCGGAATTTGTTCATTGTGGTCAACCCTAGGTCCTCCAGTTGAAAATATCAGTGAAACACCTGTCTCAGGTGTTTCACTGATATATCCTGTGTTTCAAATTCATCATCCCCGGGTTGAATAAAGTCTTCGATTCCCCTCTTGGTTTCATCAAATTTCACTGTTTTTGCTTCATGAATTGTCATTGTGGCGTCAAATATTCAATAGGCTTTTCGTATACGAGAATAGCCCACAGAGCTTCCAATTTTTGCTCTCGGATCCAATTTCCCTCTTTGTGTTTTGTTTACATAGTAATATGCCCTAAATCCAAAGACTCTGAGGTGGGATACCGCTGGGAGTCTCCCTGTCCACCTATCTATAGGTGTTTCCAACTTTTCTTCTTTTGTAGGTATTACATTATGGACATAAGTTGCAGCTGCCATTGCCTCTGGCCAATATTCTGTTGGCAGGCCTGCATAAATCAGCATGGTTCTTGCGATGTCTAACAAAGTCCTGTTAGCTCTCTCTGCACTTCAATTGCTCGATGGTGAATGAATTACTGTCCTCTGACTTCATATGAACATGTCTTGGAATATTGAAATTCAGTCCCATTATCAGACCTTACCATTTTGATGTTTTTATCAGTTATTCTTTGATATCGCCTTCTGTATTCATCCAAGTATCCAAATGCTTCTTCTTTATATTTCAAGAAGTATCTAAGTATATGTTTATATTCATCCACTATTGTAAAGACATATTTTGTTCCACCAATTGAGGGAACTGGCATAGACCCACAGAGGTCTAAGTGCATTAATTTTAGAATCTGTGTGGCTTTTGGTTCTTTTAAATGGTGCTTGTGTCATCTTCCCCAGAACACAAAATTCACACATAGATAATTGCTGTGCCTTGTAATTCATTCCATGCACTAATTTTTGATTCTTCAATTTGTCCAAGTACCCCTCTTGTTGGTCTTTGAGATATTCAATTATTCTCAAAATGATTAATTGCAGGTTTTTTCATTGACTACGTACATTTTATTTTTCTCTGGAGCTTCTGTTACCTTATTTCCATACTTGTCATATATTATAGCTCGATTTCCTTTAAATACAGTACTATATGTTGCCTTGCTTCATCAGGATAAGTATAGATAGTAAGTTGCTTCTTAGCTTAAGCACATACATATACATGAAATTTTTCATAGCATCTATATTTTCACATTTTACCTTTATGTCCCCTTGAGCTATAGCTTTCAGACCTCTTCCTTCTTCGGCTATATCTACTTCACAGTCTATTTCTATTCCATCAACCAGTAGATTTTATTTTTGGAGTCATGTGTGCTCTACAGCCAAAATCAAGGCTCCATTCTCATGTTTTTATCTCATTTTCTCTTGTATAGGTTGCAAATGCCCTTTCTTTCCTGTTACCACTCTCTCCTCACTATGTTACCTTGCTCATGTTTCTGGTCTACTCTCCTTCCTCTTTTACTTTCTTGTCTCTCCTCCCTATACCAACAATCGTTAGCAATATGTCCAGTTTTTCCACACATAAAGCATTTTTTTATTATTTCTTCCTCTGGTTTCCCTTGTTTTAAATGATTTTTTCATCCCTTATAGAGGATTTCCATATTTGTCTATTACTTTCTTCCTTCTGTCTATTCTCTTCCTCCTGCAAAATACTTTGTACATCTTTTAAAGCAGCATTCCTTTGAGCTCGTAAACTGTTAATACATTTTCCATCCTGGGGGGTAATACCCTCACCACATGATAAACTATCATGTGGTGAGGTGCAGCTCTAGGATTTGTCCTAGAGCTGCACTTCGTGATGCAATATTCCTGGCTCTAGTCATATATGCGCTCACTGACTCATTTATTCATTTGTATATTCTTAAGTTCTAGAGCTATGTCAATATGCCAATCCTCAGCATTCCCCTCATGCATTTGTTTTAATTTTTCCCATACTATTTTGGCTTTAGTCTCCTATAAATAAACCCGCTTGTTTGGCTCATAAAATTATTATAATAATCCCGAATTGAGAAGACATGAATAAGACAGGAATAATGTCTTATTATTCCTGTCTTCTCAATTTTGTCTCACGCTTTCTTCCACCGCCAATCCTGTGCTAACGATTGGAGTTTCACTTTGTTCAATTATTAGATTAAAAAGTTTCCTACTTCGCAATATAGCATCGATTTGCAATGCCCACACCTGATAATTTTGACTTGTTAATGGCTAAACTAGCTAGTGAGATCGGTTGTAAATCCAACATTATTTACTTTCTATATATTTTTTCTTAAACAGTTAGGTGGACAAGCTTCGTTAATTGTAGTTATTCAGCTAACGATAAACTAAGCTCTGCTACCATTTTGTTATACTCGGGTTTGCATTTTGATATATTTATGAAAGAAAATTAGACCGACACATGACAATCTAATTCAAATATATATTAAACCATCAAATTCTAACAAGATATACATGAAAAATGGTAATAATAAAAATTAAACATTAAAACTTAAAGTCCTTAACTTAAGAGTTTATCATACTTCTTCACCATGAGGTGGAATTCCATCTGTGCATGAACCGCCCATAGCTTCTGCTTCATTTCCTGTTGAACTTCTAGTGAAATTTCCTATAGCCAATGACCAAATCAAATATTTTTTTTTTCTATGCATACTTTGGTTGATTCTTTATATATTAGATCCAGGTTTTATTTATTTATTTTATATTGAGTCCTTTTGAGAGTTCCTTTAATTTATTCATAAACTATTGTGTCTGTCTTGGTTTTAGTGAGCGGCATGTCTTACAAACCCGAACAATTATTTAAATTTTACATTGAACTTTTTAGTGAGAATAGTAAAGCATTCTCCTGTTTATAATGGCGTGCAGTTTGCTTTGCCTTAGCCGAATTCAAGTATTTATTTTTTTAAGCCAATTTTCATATTACAGGCTTCTGTTCCTATATTTTTAAAACTAGAAATTATGAGGAATTTTTCTAGTTATTGAAACATAAATTCTCACTATGTTGAATAAATAGCAAAAATAAAGTACTTTTAATAAAAATGAAAACATTTTTATTTACTTCAATTTTTAACCTAATCAATAATCGAAACTAAATTATGGCTGAGGAATTTTTACAGAATTTTATTTGTATTTTTTCCAATTATATATTTTATCAGTTTCATACCGAAATTAAAAATTTATAATTATTTGCCTCGTATTTTAATCCAAATTTCCTGTTGGTTATTAGTGTTGTTGGAGATCTATATTCCAGCCTGTGTTAATTTATGTAATTAATAAATAACCTTCAAATTTAATTATTCCATATTATTATAATTTTTTTTTATCTCTCAAAGTAATTTTGTCAATATTTTTATTTTGTAATTTCTGAATTTTTGGGGTTTTTCCATACTACACTTGTCATTTATTCAGTGATCATTTTCCCATTAGAATCTGAGTACATAAAATCCCACGGATCTTGTCAAGAAATTGAAGCTCACATTAAAGTCAATTATAATTAAACCAGACACACTGTACTTTGATCTATTATTTGATATTTTGATTATTTTTTTGGATATTTTTTTTAGTTAAAAACCTACTCACTTGAATATTAATATTTTTATTATATTTATTACATTTACAGCCTACTTTCTGAATTATTTCATATTTGTCATATATAGTTCCTATATAAATTATTTAGGGAATCTATAGTGAATTTAACTTTTAGTGAAATATTCTTAATTTTAACAAGTTTAATTTCTTTGTTCAAAACCTGGATTTCCATTGTGCGGATAATTGCTCCAAACAAGGAAGGACTTTACATCTGAGGTCTTCGTATACGGCTGTACTGATCATCACATCTGGGGTTTGCCTAACTTAACCACTCATCTTGTTCTAGGAATGTTTGGCCGTTCCTTTTTACAAAACTTTAAATTTATAGTAATTCAAGTTAATTTTAATTTGACCGTTAATTATTCCGATTTAAACCCGACCCATTTGTTACTCTAATTTAAAATTTAATAATTGGTTTGGCATCGACCTGAATTGTTGACTGATATTGAAAAATAAAGTTTATTAAAATAGGTGAAGACAAATAAAAATATTATTTTGCTTAATTACTTTTCTTTGAGTTAGCATCGGTGCAATGTTGACAACTCTAGATGACTATTTATGGGTTATTTCATTCTTTTTAATAAGCTAGCTCGCAAAAACTCTCCAAACTAAGTCATTCAGGGTGAATCGTTGATAATGAGTTGAGAATTTTTTGTAACTTTTATTTGTATTTCTAAATGTATAACTTTTATTATGTAGATTTCTTTAGTTGGTAATTTAGGAGTAGGAATGATTATCTTTTTTCTTGTGAGCACATAGTGAACAGGGGTGCAACTTTGTGGGAGCAAAGGAAACAATGCTTATGGACCCCATAGTTGTTAGGACTTCCAATTTATCTAAAAAGTAAAAAAATAAATTTTATTTTTTATTCAACAGTGCTTATCTCTATCTATTTCTTCTATCTATCTATATCTATATATACCTGTATATTACTGGAAATGGAAATAATATGTGAAACAATGAAGGAATATGCTCAACTCTTGATTATCAAATATGTCATCAGTAAGGGCATACTCAAATTTAATATTGTCATTATTAATTTATTTAACCCTTCCAGTAACAAGCACATCTGCAAAACAAACTTTCTCCAAATTAAAAATTATAAAAAAAAACATTTGGGAACAACTATGATTCAAGAGAAATTAAAGTTTCCAAGTTTAATTGCCATTGAAGCTAATGAATCGAACAACTTAAAGTGGTTTATCAATGCCTATTTCGACTTTATTGATTTATGTGTATTTTTGTAAAAAAAATGCTTGTTTAATTAATCAATTTGTTATATTCGGTCCATAAATACATCAAA
>PXIH01S0004074.1:1545-14257 GCA_003024985.2 Euperipatoides rowelli | reverse complement strand
ATTCATAGAGTTAGAATCCACTGCTCTGAATAAACAAAACCCTTTACTTACATTATACTTTCTTCAACCCACAAATTTTTTAAATAAAATGATAATTAAATAAGTATGGTACTATAGGTTATACAAAAACCAAACAGTTATGTACAAAGTAACAAGTGCTGCCATTACGGTGCCATATTAAATCATGAAACAAAAACTGAGCTCGTGTAAAGACTGGAAAGTGTTAAGGTTTAATAAAATATTGCTATTATAAAAAGTTAGGCTTTATTTGTGCAATGTGAAGGGGTGGGAGTGCATTTTCATTTTCCAACATGGGTGCTTCATGTGCTTGCTACACCATACAGTTAATGGTAAGTACTGTCTCTAAACTTAATATCTTATAGATATTTTGTTTCAAAATGCACCATTATCATCTATTCTATATATTTCTTGCTGACATGCCAAAGCTTTCTGGAATAAATAAACTAACATTTGATGATGATATGAAAATCTTTTCACAATAAAAAAACCATAGAATATTGTATAATAAGCTATTTCAAAACAATATTGATTTAATGTATAACTGGATT
Source organism: Euperipatoides rowelli (assembly GCA_003024985.2). Taxonomy (NCBI): domain Eukaryota; kingdom Metazoa; phylum Onychophora; class Udeonychophora; order Euonychophora; family Peripatopsidae; genus Euperipatoides; species Euperipatoides rowelli. The sequence goes on along the minus strand of PXIH01S0004074.1, from coordinate 13,688 downwards.
ATAACTACCAACTTATTAGGAATGTAGAAAAAACAGTAATTAGGCTAAGCAAATTGGTTTCAAGGAAAAAAATAATTGCAAATTTAAGATTAACAATATAGAAATAAAAAGTTGAATTTTACAAAGACCTTGGGGTTGGTTATATTTGATGTTAGATTAAATTTTAAAATACATTTAGCTGAATTAGGGAATACAATGAACAAAAAAAAAAGAGTTTTATAAAAAGTTTCATTAAATGTACTGATATATAAAGACATTTAGGATGATTTCGATTACCAAAACTAATTACAATTCAACATTGACATGTTCTAACATCATACTAATAAAAGAGATGTTTTGATACTGGAAAAAGTATTCGTAGGATTAATGAACACATAAATAAGTTGGAAAATATGGACTATGAAACTTAATAACTTTTTCACCATTCCAAAGTCACTGATATAATTTACATGTATAAAAAGATTGAAACTAGGGATAATAGAAATTGTTTATTTTCATTAAAAATGTAAAAAAAATGGTATCAGATTCAGAGGACATAATTATAAAGTGTCAATAAAAAATAAAACATCAATCAGGATTGATTAACATTAAAATAATTATGAGATATTTTAGATCATCTAGCTAATGGGAATTTCAGTGAAGTGAAAACACTGCCATCTAGTGAATGAAATTATTAATAATATGACATTATTATTAAAATAAAATTAATAAATGATTATTTTATGAGGCGTTAAATGTGCGATTGTTCAATCCTTCCTAGACCAATGAGATTGTATATCAATTTACTAGCACTGTAAGCGTGATCACTTTCCCTCGTAGATAGGTTGCCAACCACAGCAAAATAATATTTTAATTTTAATAACCGTATATTTAAATTTTTAAGAAATTCAATTAGACTTTCAATTTAATTTTATCTTAACCCTTTCCACTCCAAGGACGGTATTATACCGACATTTTTACTTAACAATTCTCAATTCAACAATCATTGTTAGCCTCAAAAATGGTTTAAATTAATAACATTTATGTTCAAAGGGACTAAAATATATTTGTTTTTAATCTTTCCAAATGATTTTTAACAAAAACAAAAAATTAAAATCAGGGGATTTAAAAGAATGCAAACAAGACAATTTTCAATTGGAGTGGAAAGGGTTAAGCCTACCAACTCAGTAAGTTGATTTTCGATAATATACTAACTTCAAATTCAAATTAAATTTGAAAACATCGTAAAGAAAAGAAAATCTAGTGTTTGCCAAAATAATTTTGTAGTATAGTCAAATCGATATTAAAATTTAAATGTTTTATTAAGATTTTAAACATTCTTAGAAAAAATATTTTTAATGCAAATGAAAACATTAAAACTGTTTAAGTTTTATGTTCAATCTACTTGTGTTTGTTTCGATTTGTTTTTGCATATTAAAAGCGAAAAATATCTCTCGTATCTCTTATCATTAGGGTTGCTAGCTTGGGACATAGTTATTTATTGTGTAGTAGGATTTCAGTCTTGACGACGTTAAGTGAAGGTTAGGACTATATAAAAAAAAATAAGGCTTTTAGTGCTAGTGAACAGATAGATACAATCTGATTGATCTGTAAAGGATCAAACTGTTGCACATTGAACAGCAAATGGCCCCTACACACTAAATTTAGAAATGATATATAATTTAAAAAATAAAAACTTATAACAAAAAATGAAAATGGGAAAATTCTAGACTTGTATAATAAAATATTTAAGTTAATTAAAATTCTGTGTTCCAGAAACGGTTGATAGCTTTTTAATTTTGATGAAATCAAAATTCAGTAATTTTACTTAAAGATATATTCTGGATGTTTATAAATGCAAATACAAATATGACGGACAACAACAGATTATAGTCCAGCGAGGTTGTCCCTAGTATTAAACTCAACAAATAATAGTAACATAATGCCATATTAATCAAAAAGAGTATAACATACCAAATCCCATAAAATGACTCGCTGGATATAGTGAGTAGTCACTCAAGAAAAGTGACTACTCGCATGTGTGTACCTTCTTTATAAAACAAAGTCACCTGCATGCAAATAACAAATTTACATCGATTTGTTCATGCAAAACAAATCATCTACTTAATTCATTGTTTACGATCGGACAGTTGTATAAGCTTCACAACATTTAAATACTATAAATAATACAGTATACAGAATAAGTTTTTTGTATATGCAGTGTAATTAAACTACTAATTTTCTTCATTACTTCAATAATTGTATAATACAAATATCGTAGAGTGCCGATCAAGTAGACATGCAGCCTTATCATTCATTTAACCCTTTCTACTCCACATTAAAATTGCATTGAAAAAAAAATTATTAAAATTTATGGATTAGTTGAGATTCGAACCTGCAACCATAGGATTTAGATTCCAGCATGCTAACCACTAGACCATACCTACAAGTCAAGACCATACCTGCAAGTCAGACCATACCTACAAGTTTATCTTCATATTCCTTTGAACTTAAAGCCATTAACAACTGATCTTTATGGTCACTGATAACTAATACTGTATTTAATTAACATCTTTTCTTATTTAACAAAAAACTTTAAATACTAGGTCTAACATGAATTTATTCGAATTGATTAATGAAAATCAGCTTTCAAATCTTTTTAATTACTTAGTATTTATTTTTTTAATACCAATTAATTTGGTATTCACATTTAAAATTGTGATAATCAATCCAGCTTAAAATTTATTAGAAATAGTTAATGAAAGTAGATTACCATGAAAATTTGTAAAAAAAAATTATATGGAAATATCTGAACTGTTTAAAGAATAACGCTATATGGATGGTGTTTATTAGAAAATATCAAACATTTTATATATTGGTTGAAGGAAAATTCTAAATTTGATTTCTTAAGTTATTAATTCATTAATTTTTTTATACCAGTTTGTTCTTGTGTTTTAAGAATGTTTGCTTGCAGAATTCAAAAGAATTAACAAAATTTTATTCTAAGAGAATTTCTTAAAAATTCAAATGATAATTCTTGGAAACATCATTTTAATTTTCATTAATGTATTGAACTTTGTATTTTTATTAACCAAGGATAAGGATAAACATCATAAAAATTTAATTAGTAAATTAATTTCCAATTTTTAAAACAATATTAAAAATAAAAGATTAGGCTATTATAAATTTATTAATTGATTTTTTTTTTAAAAATGTAACCTTTTCATATTTACTATATTTATGGATTATTTTATGGGTTTAAAATTTTTTTTTTTATGATTTAAAAATTTATTTTAACATCTGTTAGGCCTACTGTTCACAAATATTGTAATTTGTATTCATATATAAGGTTAGGGTGAAGGTTAGGATTATAAATAATAAAAAAAAAACTAAGTCAACTGAGCATTTTAAGCAAACACCATTGGTTTATTCCGGATTCAAAGGAGCTCTGGTGTTTGCTGTCCAACTTCAAGTAAGCATTGCTTTAAATAAATATTAAAAGTCAAATTGTGCCAATAGATTAGGCTACTCTGTTATCAGCATCTTGTTAGCTTAAAGCTTTTGTTATTGTGCCATATGCTGCATAGAAAAAAAATTCAAGCATTTCTAAATTATAATTTAAAAAATAAATAAATTAATAAAGGTACTCCCTGTATACATTCTTATTGCATATAGCCTAGTGTATAAACTCTCATGTTGAGTCTATAGAGAAATATTAAAGTTGAATAACTTACCTGACTCAAGCTACGATGCCATATTTATTCTATTGAAAAAGAAAAAAAAGACAGCAGATGGCATCATGACAATCATTTCCTTTAAGACCAGCTCTCACATTCCTTGGTCAGGATACTAAAATTTTCTCAGCTGCTTTGATCAAAAAAGATGAGAAAATTACTATCTTAAATTAAGTGATTCCCTGCAGGCTGACAATGTGGAAATTATGTGAGCCTCTTTGGTTTCTTTGTCAGATATTAACTATGCAGCTACCCAGCTTTATTATTTGACTCAGCTTTACTTCCCCAGCAAAGCATCTAGCTGATCCATTTGGTGTCAGGTAGAATGCTCTCAAACTCCTGCGAGAAATGCAATGGATATATTAGATGCAAGTCCTCTTCTGAAACAAAATGGAATGTCAATGTCACACATCCATAAAAGCTGTCACTTGTTATAAACAAATATACAATTCACTTAATAATTATTTGATGGATACTCAGATGGACATTACTTCTAAATAAAAAAAAAAGGATTAATTTTGGGGCATAGGGTTAACAATTTATATAGATATTTAGAGATAAATTAAATAGGCTAATCTTGAAAATATCCAGGATATACAGATACACATGCTGACATACTGATATTGTGTCATTACACTAGTACTTCTCTGTTATCAACTTAATCTCAATAATAATCAAGTTCTGTTTAAGACTGAATCAATGTGATAGTGAGAAATGCATGAATTAAAATATTCAAATATGAAGAAAGCATTATAAGTAGGCTAAACTATTTTTTACTGTGACACTAAATGCCAATTTTTTGTTCATTGATTAAAGTAGAGTATTGCCCTTCTCAAGTAAAGTTCTTTTGTCCTTCATGCTGCCTAAGTATTTAATATGCCTATTAAACTAATAAGAACATTGTTTCAGATGGGAAAACAGTTATATTGGCAATATATTATTGTAGAACGTCTCCATTTCCTTAGATGGGTTGTATTGTACATGGTTAACAACAGATCTGGCAAAAAAAATAAATGTCTTGGTTATGCATCCTCAGTCACTGTCATCTACATCAGTTATATCCATGTACCACAGACCACAGGTGTATTTTCAGATGCAAACTTGGCAAGGTAATATAACTTTGGAGAAGTTTTAACTTTTTGATGTCCTTTTTGGCTTCAATAGTTACATAAAAAATAGAAGGGGTCTCACAGATCTGTGTGGCATTGCATATGATTCAGCCAGCAGTAAAAAAAAAATATTACAAGCTATGAATATGCAAGGTTACTCAAAGTCATCTCTAATGAATTTATCATCAAAAGTACAATCTAGCTAGTTAGTTTTTATTTGCCATTAACTTTACTAAATTGAAATAGGCTTTTAAATGAATGAATAAAAAATTAAAATATTTGGAATTCTCTACCCTGTAAAATCCGATAACATAGGCCTAATCTATAGTGCTATGTAAAAACTGTTAACTGCATTGCTGAAAACATAAATATTGTTTGTGATCTCAAACCCTAAAGACTTTGTATAAATACTGGGAAAAAACTATCGGTAAAGTTCTAGCTCTCGGGAATAAAAATAAACAAACGCATTACTAATTACATAACCTTAGACACAATCTATGTATACTAAAAAAAAAAAAAAAAATACGTGAAATCTTGGTTAATAAACTGATGCCTTTTCTCTTTATGTTAACGTAACAATTTTCCCGAATTAGTATGCCATTGACGAAATCTCATTGAGGCTAAATTTGAATGGTCTTTGATAATTTTGATTTAGATAAAAATAAACGGTTATATCTTAAATATATTTTTATAATTTTAAAGTAAATAAATTAGGCATTAATAAGCAATAATACCTATCATTTAAAATATAGTAATAACGGAAGTTTTTTTGCTACAGTTACTACTGAGGTCTTGAGCAGCATCTTTAATGCTAATGTTCCACTAAGATTTAAAGTAAATAAGGTTCAGTGCATTAGATAAAATGTCACTATCATTGTTTCTAAATTAATCTCTAGATTTTCTATGAAAAGTTTCACAGATTGACCAAATCTCTTAAAAACACATTCACCCCTACACAATGTAGTGTCATAATGACATTATTTTTACAAATGAGGTAATTATCGAATGAAACAATACAAGCCTATATATTTTTAATAATTGTCAAGACTGTGGTAGGTTGCTAACCATTTTCTTGTCTACAGACTAAAATAACAACACTTTAAATTAGCCATAGATTTGCACTCTCAATCAAAACAAGTAAATACCTGAGAAAGATCATACAATTTTTCATAGATGTGCCAACCTTTGGTCATGCATTGATGCAACTCTTCTTGATAATTTTAAACAATTCAAAATTTCCTAAATCGAGATGAATGAATCCTTAATTTATTCCATGAATCTTAAATCTTATTAGGCTATAGCCTACTAGCAAACTTTCTTTTTCTGACACAATGATGTGGAAAAAATACTAACTGCTAGTTCTTCAGAAGGAGGTTGTTTTTAATGAAGGTACAGTACTTAGAAATTATATGAAATTCTTAAAATGGAGGAACCGACTTGGTCTCCATAGAATATGATGATGAATTGGGTATACTTGGTGTTTTAGTGAACCAAGCTTGTTCTTAAAAGAACTACTTTGTTTTGACATATACTCCATGATATATGCTTTTATTGCTAGTAACTGTTTCAGTTTGTTAGGTCTGCTGTATATTATTGGGATGCAATGTATATGTGGCAGATTGTTACATTTCAGGGTCTGAGGGTAACTGGGCCCTCCTTAACTATTTATAATGGAATTCAAAAATAAAAGATAATTCATGTTACACCATTGTGCTGAGCAAAAGTTACATTGATTCACCTCAGTATTAAATCTTCTTGCATTGACAACATATACTGTATAGCCCACATACTTTTTGATTTTGGAGCTAGGCATGGCTTTCTTACTTTTTACTATATTTTATTGATAGATAAAAGTAAGATTAAACACAACTTTATAGCCTACTTTATATAATTTACAGAGTATAAAGTGAAGTGGACCTATTTTAATAAGAGAACCAAATATTTTAGCATCCATCTAAATCTGTCTTTGATTGTATTCAGTTTAAATATGATAAAAACAAGTCTGACAATGAGTAGGCTAAGTGGGGATTAGAACTTTCCCATAATTATATTATGGTATTTTTTATTTTTTTAAAAACACAATTTTTACATGTTTTTTTTTTTAAACCTTTATAGATTTCCCATTTGGCCATGTTATATTCCCATCATTGTTTTCTGATTTCCTTGCAGGTTATTTTTATGTGTTTGACTACTTTGAAAGAGCAAATAATAAATTATTACAGCAAAGTGATTTTGTAAGGAAATAAAAAAAAAAAAAAAAAACAAAGTCTCTTGTTTCTTGTGTTTCAGTTTACCAAATTAGGATACATCTTTAATTAATCAGCTTCTTTCTTCTTAGAATTAAAGTTAATATCATGAGAATACAACAGCTGAAGTAAACTTATTGAAATGTTAAGTGAACTAAACAGCTCTTTCTTACAGTCTGTTCAGCCTGCAAATCAATGAGTCTTATATGTTTACTATAGTTTGTTGCTCTCACTAACTTTATTATGTTTGTATTTAAAAAGTTTTGTCAGTCTTGTAGAATAAACTAATACTATTAAATTGTAGAGTCTTCTTTAATCAGTTTTTTTCTGCTTTCCCTATCAAAGGTTTTCTTGTTGATTACTATTTTGATCAGTGGAACAAATTAATGAAAAAAAGAAATTGATCACATCATTATAACATTAACTTGATATTCTTTTGCTTAAAGTTATTCAGAGTAATGTCAAGTTGCCTTGTCAATTAAACCACATTTTCATTTCTCCCAATCTTTTCATATTCAGCACAATTTATTTTTAAAATTATAGAATTGACTAGAAAAACAATCTGTCTTAAGAGACCTCTGTAATTAAAAATTTCATTTCTTAAGAGACCTTTATTATTAAAGGCTTGTTGTTATGAACATCCTGTTATTAAATATTTATGCTAATTTTCTGTCTTAAGCACTCAGAGGCTATTTCTTGTCTTGTTAAGGTTTTACTGTATTGAGCGATCTTTTTTTGTCTTGAGAGATGAGAGACCTCATATTTCCTATCTTGTGAATTTTATTAAAATGCTTGTCTTGAAAGACTCTGTTATCTGCCATGAGAAACTTCCATTCCTTGTTTTTAGAGATCCCTGTCATTAAATACTTCCTGCCATGAGAGACCCTTTTTAATTCAAGATTTATTTTCACTAAAACCACAAATTCATTGCATTGTAACCTTAATTAGAGATCATTTATATTAACAGATCACCATCTTTTTATCTAAACTTTGTCTTTCAAGACAGGTTTTATTTCATCTGTTATTTCTGTAAATGGAAAATAAGTGTGAGGCTACATCACTGCCATCACATTGGATTGATTGATTTTTTAAACTAATGATTTAATTAGAGGAAATAATTTGTAGATATCATTATTTGCAAAATGTGAGAATAATGCAATTTTCTCACATTTTGCAAATAATTGTGTCTACAAAATATTTCCTCTAATTAAAACGTTAGTAAGGTTTGAAAATGTTCAAATAATGGAGGTTTAGACAAATTGATACCACATTATTGGACTAATGATAATGTTTACTATGTAGTGATATATTTAGAATTCATAATTTGATATATTTATTGTAGTGTTATAGTAAGAATGTAGAATATGTATGTAGACTAATGTAGTCCTTTAGGGGAAGACCTCAGTTACTGTATGTGTTATTAGACTATTAAATGATGTGGCGTCATGTTTTGATTGACGAACACCGTCTTGGCTTATGTATAATACTGTGTGCTAAAATAAATTCTTAGTGAATCTTAGTGAAATCAATGCCTTTGTGACTATCAATTATTTGTGTTGGATTATATTTAGTTTTGTATTTAAGGGAACTGTGAAAACAAAGTGTAATTTGATTGGAAATCATTGTTATGGGCCCAGCCTGGTTTTAGGGGATTATAGCAAAAAAATTCCGTAACATTCAACCTTAGTGAAGGCTTTGTGTTGGAACAAATGAAAAGTTAATTTGCAAAACTTAACAATTCCAACTACTTCAACTGAAAATTTAAATTGAAGATGCTTATGCAGCGAGAGAAGACATGGGAAAATATCAACAATCTGCATCAGAGCCTCTCGCTGCTACATGGAGCAAAAATAAATAAAAAATACAGCATGACACATGTTACCATAGGATTAATGGTGGAAGATTCACAACTTATAACAATACATAACTGGAACAGCAAAAGATATGTGGCTGAAACTGCAGGAAACTCATCAGAAGTGAACTATCTACTAAGAAAATTATATTCGTGTAAGTATGTAGAAGGATCCAACATGAGACAACATTATTGCTTATTGCTATACAAGATAATGTAAAAAGCAGTCACATTGTAGTGCCATACTACAAAAAGATTTGATGCTCTTATAGCAAAAGAAGCCTATTATGTTAAAACCAGATTAATAGTCTAAGATATTGCTATTAGAATTTGAAGACTAGTGAATTGGAGAAAGACGGGAGGGAATAGAGGAAGCACTCAAGACCATGAGCATGTGACTAATCTATAATAATAAAACAATGTGCTACCATTGCCAGCAATTAACACACAGTAGAGAATGTAGGAATGATGATCTATTCACCAGTCATTATGAACATGATAATAAATATGAATTATTCTAGACAAAATCCTATCCCGTCATGGACTAGTGTGTGAAGAAATATACCAGGACCACCAATAAGCCACTTTTGCTGAGGAAGATGAAGAAATAGCCTTCGCTGGAAGCAGAGAAAATATGGTAAACTCGGAAGACTGGATAATTTGGGGACCAGTGCACACATGTGCAGAGATAAGAACTTGTTTGATTTTTTTGTTGAATACTCCATTCTAGTTACCTTAATGTTAAATGGGCTAATGGTGATATCATGGTAAGACAGAAATATTTTAAAGTAAAAAATGGTGATACTAATATAAGGATAAGGTTGGGAGATGTGTTCTGGTTGTCTAAATTATTGCATAATTTACTATCGTTAAACATCTGTTAACAGGAATGGACTGTGCAATTTGAAAGAGAAAAATATTTAATTAAAATTAAAAAAGGGTTAGAACTAGTGTCAAAATCTAAATGTATCCTTTTTTTTGTAATGACCAGTGAAGTAATGTACAAAAATGAGGTTGTTAACATGTGCATTCATGAGACTTGGATGAAAAAATTGGGCCATAAATCTATACCAATTATTAAATGGATGGAGAAAGATAATAAGTATTTTGGATTAAAAATTTCCAAAGGCAAAGGACTGTGATCCTGGTCAGCTTGGAGGAATGATGCAAAAGAAATTTAAGAAAGGAAGACAACACCAATGAACAAACCTTTCAAAATATTATGGGATGACATGTGGACCTCTTAATTCTACCTCATATGGAAGAAGCAAATATTTAATAACGGTCATTGACACATTTAGCAAATATAATATTTGTGGCACCTTTGAAAACTAAATGCATGACCAATAGGGAGATTAAATGGATTGTGATGCAGGGACATAACATTTATATTATACTTCAATTATTCACACTGATGTGGGAGAATTATTTAATGGTATAGAAAATTTATGTTGACAAATGAATCTAGTATCAAATGAGTATCCCTTCTAGGCCTCAACAGAAGAACACCCTGAGAGTAAAAATAGAACCTTAATTGAAACCATGAGAAAAATGTTGGATCATTCTAGAGTAAATATAGAACTGTGAGGTGAGGCATTGGGAATGACTGTATCGAGATGGGAGAAAACTGCATTATGATCAATTACGAACCTTCAGAGAAAGAATATATTACAATGAGTAGTAATAAAAGGCCGATTCTGACAACAATGGGAAAAATGACATCAACAATACTTTTTCCCATAATGCAATGGGTGATCTCATTTGGCATATTCGAATACCCAACTATGACAGAATGTTCAGCAATCTTCGGGCATTTCCATGAGGGGTGTGGCTCATTTGCATATTCGAATACCCAACTATGACATCATCTTCAGTAGAATTTGGTAATTGTTATTAATATTCGGTAATCTTCGGATATTTTCGTAATTTCCCTCAATTTCTGATGATTCTCGAAGTTTTGGGTTTGGGGGTACCCCCTTAATTAGAATAAATTGCTTATTGTGATGTCATTTTCGAGTTTGCCGAAGGCAAACTTCGGAAATCAATGTACCCGATTACCCAGAATGCATTGCTGTAGTGTTTTCTGATTTCTGAAGTTTTCATTTTGGGGTACCTCCCTAATTAACATAAATTGCTTTTAATGATGTCGTTTCCGAGTTTGGCAAAGCCAAACTTCAGAAATCTACATATCTGAGTACCCAGAATGCTTTATCGGTGTTACTGATGCATTTTGGGACATTTTTTCGAAAATCCAAGATGGCTGCCAAAACTTTTATTTTTATTTTTATTTTTTGAATATTTGTCAATGTGGGAGGCCTTAATGTGTGGGCATGTGCCATGCCCATCTCTGAACACTTACGACCTCAAGCTTCGGAATTTATGTAGTATAAATGTATGACATCATACTCCACTAAGTTCACCCAACTGTGACGTCATACGCATGCTCAGTATGATTCTTCAGTGACTTAGAAATTTTCTATCTTATATTGGTGGGGGTGCCACGACCCACCCCAAGGGCTTACAATCTCGAGTGTCAAAAATATTTAAAGTAATTGTGTATGACATCAATCTGATATATTTTTCAAATTGATCGTCATCATTTCAGCTTCCTGAGACATCATGCACATGTACACATTGACGTTCGTCACTTTAATAAAAATAATTTGTCTATACAGTATCTTATTTTCTTCTCCAATTCTAAGTCTCAAGACATGCACAATCATCACTTCCAGTCTGGCTGTAACGAGTAAAATGTGAATTCGTCATTGCCAACAATCATTACGTTTAAATGACAGGCCATCTGAGCCATCTTATTCACTCCTCAGCTGCTCACACATTCTAGCACCCCGGCCATAGAGCCTAAGGCTTGAACATGCTTTCAAGCCTTAGGATGACTCTCTATGCCACTCGCGACCACACAGGCTTGAGCAAGCCTTTTGGAAGAAGAAGATAGCTCAGACTAACCTTAAATCTAATGTATGATCATAATGCATTTGAACAAATTCTTCTAAGTAAAAACATCAAAGGCATCGTATTTATGTAATCCACAAAACATACTTTTATTTAAGAATCATGAAAAGAAATAAAATTAGAACTTTGAAAGCTCTCATGTAAATAAAAACTCGCAACATTACATCTATTCAATACAAAGATATCAATATTTACTAATAATCAAATGTCAACAAACATATTATCTATTTTATTTTAATGCATAAACATTGTA
>PXIH01S0004072.1:9435-24573 GCA_003024985.2 Euperipatoides rowelli | reverse complement strand
ACACATTTTATCTTTACAATAAAGAAATTCTCCACTTGCTGTGGTTTCATTAATGGTGAATCTATTAATGAATTGATGTATTCTGGTTTGCTTCATTTATCTTTGTAATAAATGATTTTTTCATAGGAGAAAAAATATCTTAATTGGACAAGAACGTGGATTGATAATGGGCTGATGCTTTCCATCAAAATTGTCTCAAAGTGCAACGATCTTGTCAACGTAGGAGTGAAACAAAAACAAATGTCTGCTGTGTATTCGATCTTCTCTGATGCCCATATCATGATCATATTTATTATGGAAGTGCAAATTGCTTGCAATAGAATGATCGAGTTAACCTTTGTGGATGCTGGCTTCTGATGCATATCATAATAACCTATAATTCATGCAGGAATAACTTACGCTGCTCCTTTATTATATTTATAGGATATATTTTCCACATACTGATATTTGTCATAAAGATAAAATCGGGAGTTTGGCGGACTTTAATAAGAAGAGAGGAGGGGTTTCACTCTAACCCTAAGAGTCCATTTCTTATTTGTTTTTAAATATTCTAATTTTTTGATAGAAAAGGTGATAACTCCACTATAGACTACTAAAATATAAATCCTTATTTCATTTATTTATTTTTTCATCAGAAATCCGATAACTCTGTCTTGAAATATTAATCAATAATAAATATTTTAAGAAAAACACTTAAATGTGTCAAACAAATGAAAGAAAAAAAAAGTTTATTATAAAACAAATTCCAGAAAACAATGTTGCTTTTTTTCTTTAAATTTTGAATGATTAAAATTGTGTGATGTATGTATATTAAAGAAAAGAAGATAAAAATTAATCAAAATATTGGAGTATTAAGTCAATATTTGAATTTTTTTTTTTTTTTTTTATTATTATTTGTATTGTTTTATAAATTCCAAAGAATGAGAAGAGAAAAAAAAAACTTTCGGTATTTGAGTCGTTTTTGTTTAAAAAAAAAAAACTTTAAATTTGCGGTTATTATAAACAATGATTATTTGGGGTTTGTTTGTTTTTATTCGAGTAATAAATATTGATTTTAAAGTAAAAAAAAAAACCCCCAGCTGCTTTGTATCAAAAGTTTAGAAATATATTAACATTTAAGTTACAACCCAAGTGATAGTAAGCACAAAAGAAATTTATAGTTTAAAAGATTTTTTTCAAAAGAAGTGCAGAAATCTTTTAGAATTCAAAGTTTATTTTTACTTTAAGTATATGAAGTTAAAACACATTTTTAGTTCAAGGCGGTAAATTGCTACAAAAATTATACGATCGTAAAATATTTATCGTTACAACCAAAATAATTTTTCCGATTTTAAAAGACCCTATTTTGGATTCTAAACGTAAAGACTGCTTATTATTGTTAAATTCATAATATTGTGGTTAAAAATTCAGCTAATTATATTTTTCATCTGGTGCGTTTTAAAAAAAAAAATTATATTGGCTATTTTATTTTAATTTTTTTATTTTTTGCCCTTAGGAATTTTAATTTTAAAAAATAATAATTATCAATAAGTACATGTACATCCATAGCAATACCTAACTAATTAAACCCACAATAAACTCCTCAACCATGCTTTTAAAAAAAATCAACAGACCTAGCTAACTTCCCTACTGCATTTTATGACATTCTATTCCAAAATAAAAACAAACCAATTAGAATAATTCAAACTAGCCTATATTCATATGGTTAAACTAAACAATACTTAAACCATCCATAAAATCATCTAACCTATGCTTAAAAGATTCAATTGACTTCGATTCTACAACTTTTTTTGATAAATTATTCCAAAATGATAAAACTCTGTATGAAAAAAACTTTTGGCACAACAATAGTCTACATCAGGGTTCTTCAGCCTGGTCCAGAACGCCCATCATTTGGTGTTTTACGATTTTGGTGGGTGGTAATGAATTTACCGCTCCCCCCCCCCCCCCCCCCAAAAAAAAAAAAAAAAACCCTCAATTCCGACAAGAAGTCAACAAAACGTCCAATATGTAAAAGTGGGCGGTAAACGAAAAAAAGGTTGAAGAATCCTGGTCTAGATTTATTAACGCATAACTTGAATTTACGTCCCCTAGTTCTACAATTCTTCATTAAATTTAAAAAATTTGTTATAAGTGATATCTCCCATTCCATTAATTATTTTGAAAACTTGAATCATATCTCCCCTAAAGCCTATGCCTTTCTAAAGAGTATAACTTAAATTTTTTAAGCCTATCCGAATATGATAATCTACAAATACCTAATATTAACTTATTAGCCCTTCTCTGTACTTTCTCAAATAAATCTATAATGTAATATAATGTTGCATTGGTGAGGAATGTCAACATTTCCTTCAATTAAGATGCAATTATTTCTGATCAACAGTTAAAATAATGCTATACTAGCAAGATATCTGCTTTGCTAAATAAACCTACCATATTCATAAGTATTCACAGGGAGGGGAAGGGACAACAAGACATTTTCCCCTACCCATGTAAATCTGTACATGCAATTTTTTTTTTTTTTTTAATTATAAGAAATTATTGTAAGAAAAGAATTTGTTCTTTGCAGAATTATCTTCTTTGTGTTTAAAGAGAAATAAAATTGTTTGTGAGTGTGTGTGTTATTTTTAAATGTGTTAAATATTTTTGCATATTTAACAATATGAACGATTGGGTTAATTTAGCCTACATTAAAAGAAAATCTATTTTTTCATAATCTTCTATTCCAGTGGTTCTTAAACTTTTTGAACCCACGGACCCCATAAAAATGAGCTGAGTTTTGTTGGACCCCTGAACATAGGCCTATACATTTTTTTTCTTTTAGATTTTACATCAACATTTTTATTAATTCAATTTGATTTGGAAGAAAATTTATAACTTACCTTTTATTTAGAATCGGCAGATTGTAGTAAGTATAAAAATCATTTCATGATTTAAACACGATTAAAGAATTCTAACTATTCAACGGCCACGTGATAGTAAAAAAATTTAGGAATGCTGCTGTTAAGTTGATAGCCAGACTGGATATATGATCGCAAATAACCTACAGTAAAGCTGTTATACAGAAATAGGCTTACCTATTATAAATTTTTTCCTATGCTTTAATAAAATTTTTGCTTTTATATTTTCCACAAAATAAAATAAATGAAAATACTTGTTTTGAAAAATTGTTACACATGACAACTGCAGAATATTAACATAACAAAATATACGCAGGCGTAAATCAAATTCGCAAAATAAGTAATCACAACATTTTTTAATTAGCCTCATATGATTAGTTAGAATTCAAATTTTTTTCTAAACAAAATTTCACGGACCCCCGATCATTGATCCGCGGACCACAGTTTAAGAAACACTGTTCTATTCTGTTGTGCCATCTCTGGTTGTGCTAATTGAATGTTTGATCCATAGCCTGCAGTGGGAATGCGTTGTGTACAATGTATTTACTGAATAGGCTACTATGTACAAAGCATTCCTGTTGATAGTGCAAAAGAATTCTGTCTGTCTGTTGCAGGGTAAGGGTGGATGGAATAATTGGAAGATATCAGAAGGGATGGACTAAACTAGTGAAAATGAGAAATATTAGGCCCATATTTCCTGAGCATGACAAAGTGGACCTATGCTTCAGGAATAGGGGAGATTATTTATTGGGCTATGATTCGTTAATAATGAATATTTTTTGGGGGGAACTAACATTCTAACCTTGATCTTTACTTTATCTTTCACGACACATCCTAACCAAAGTAATTCTTACATTTATTCTTTTCTTTTAGCACGCTTCCCAAATCTGCAGGACAGAATGAAGACAATAATGAGCGGGGAGATGGAGGTCGTAGTACGTGAAGAGAAGTAAGTAAAATGATCGATTACATTGTTCTTCCTTGCACAGCAGGGCATGTTAATTAGATAAATTATGCTTGTGTGTGAGTGTGTGTATATATATTACAATGAATAGAATATTTCTATTCGCTACAATATGCTAAAAACTTGCTGGGAGGAAATGACTTCAGAAGACAAATGGCTGTAGATTAAAACGTTTATTGTCAGGAACAAATAAAATAGAAAACGTGAATGAAAATAAATAAACTGATATGTAAACCGGAAAGGACACTGCCTTTTCGTCAACATAAAATCATAAAATAATAAACTGACAAAAATAAATATATTCGCGGAAAGGCAGCAAGCAGCCTAACCATATGCAAATAGCCAAATACCGTCTCTATATGTATGCACGATCTCCTTTTTTATAGTGTGGGGAGAATGCACATACAAATTTACAAATGAATATATAATTAATTAGTACGTTCAGGCGAGGGTGAATATCTCTAGTAATAATTAAACTGAGAGATTTGCTATTAACTCGCCGTTTATGAATGTAATTTAGAATTAGCTTCATAAGCGGTGATTAGGAAAATAACTAAATCTTGAGATTAACTCAGCTATCGCCTAAAGGTACCAATCAATAAATAATAAAATAAATAAACAAAAACCCCAATCATTGTAATATATATACTATATATAATGCTAATTTTTAAATTGGCAATATTGAATCAATACCTGATGGGTGGCAACTTGTTAATTACTTCAATCTTTGTAACCAGCATAGGGTTGAAATATTTATTGCAATGGGTCATTAACAAAAATGATATTCATGGTCATAGCAAGGGATTATTTAAATGCTGAATTAAAATTTTAATAAATTTATTAAATGATGTCATACTTTATAATTGTCTGTTATTTATGAAAATTTACAACAGTTATTATATGCAAGATATGTGTGCAGTGAAGGAAGAGATGAATCCAAGAGACTGATGTATATACTGCTGAGATGAAAGTAGAAGGAATTTACTGAGTTTTTTTTACAAGGAACAGAAAATTAAATGTGCTCCTTGATTTTTCTATATCAAATTAATAAATACTAAAAAACTTAAATGGGGGGGGGGGAACCCTATTCTTTCTCCTCCCCCATTTTTAATTTTTTTTTTTTTAGAAGTTATAAAAAGTTTTTAGAATAGATTAATTTTATTATATAAAAATCAATTTATTACAATTGTTTGGGTTAAATCATATATTGTTAAATGGTCTTAATTATAGCCTATACTGTAATTAATACAAGTCTCACCTTTCGATTTGCATACCCCATCTTTGGTTTTTCAGAAACAAAGCACTGTGTGTATCTGCATGTGTATAACTATATACCAGTACTTTATTATTCAACAATAAAAATAAAAATTCATAACCAATTAAATTTTAAATTTATATCATATAAACGTAATATCAAATCTTTATCTACCTGATTGAAAACAAAACCTAATATTTTTTTTTTTTTTTTTTAAATCTAATTGCATCTAAAATTGAAAAGATCAAAACCAAAAAAAAAAAACAATCTACCTGGAGTTTTCATAAAAGAAACTCAATTTTAGTTGATCTAAAGATGAATGCTTATTTGAAGCTATTAATGTTAATTTTCATTAAACATGATGTTTGTAGGTAGGGGGTCAGGTGTGAATGATCATTGGGTGAATGTCATCACTGCTGATACTCAACGAGAGAAATCTTCTACTTTTCTTGATAAGAAATAGTTTCAGAGTCAAAAATGGGATTCCTCTCTTTGTTCAAATCACCAGGGGTGAATTTATGAGTGGTCGAAATGGGCGATGCCCTGAGCCTCCAATTTTCAGGGACCCTACCCCTTAATTTTTTTTTTTTTTTTTTTTGGGGGGGGGGGGATATAGTATGCACACATGTTTTGTAAGTTTTATTTATGTTAATAAACATTAGTTAGTGACCCCCCCCCCCAGATTTGATGGGCCCTACCCTAAAAAAAAAAGGTTATACAACAAATAATATCAAAATACTTGTTAGGGTTAACTTCCCTTTGGGACAAAGTTTTTTTTACATTAGCCTATTAAAGTTTCAATATTAAAATGAGATATAACTACAAACTCTAATAAATTTAAAAGTCTTTATTAGCTGCAATCATCCTATACAAATTATAATTAGTAAAAAGTGTTTATTGGAAGTAGTGCAAAAAGATTTCCAATGCTGGAAAAAGTAGTCCGTTTCCGGAACAATTTACTCACAGGAACTGATTATTGTTTCTAACAGTGAAAGAAAAAATTTGCATTTAAGAGCTTCAAAGTATTATTTAAAAAGATTTCTGACAGTGCTCTGCCCCTGCACCCCGCTGGGGGTATCCCCCCAGACCACCTTCTGCACTAAGGAGCCTCATATATTTTTTTTTGTGCCCAGGGCCCCAAAAAGTCTAAATCGGCCCCTGCAAATCACACGAATAATGTCTCTTCCAATTCTTTATTGACTGAGAATTTAGGCATTTTTCTCAATTCCTTTTTTTTTTCTTCAAATGTCAAGATACATTTTGTTTAATACGCTGTAATTCAGGTACAGTAAATTGTAGTTTTGCCAATAATCAATTTCTTTGGACAGTTTTGTTGCAAATTTACAATTTTTTTTAATTACTGTAAGTTTTAATTAAAATGAAGTGTAGCCTATATGTTTTTGTTATTATGTTTATTTGGTGGCCTTATCAGGGGTTCCCAACTCTGTGTCTGAGGTCCCAATGGCGCCCATTGACCAATTTGTGTGTGCCCGCTTCTGTTTGACCTTGAAATGAAAGCTTGTCCGAATTAACTTGGCGGCGCCCGGATCCCATTGATTTATATTGTGAGTGGTTAGGAAACCAATTTTAGACTTGTTTTCTTGTAAATCTACCTCTTTAATTCCACTTTTTGTATCACGTTAACGTGGACGAACCTGATTGCAGTGTACACAGATGGTCTAATTGAGTAGTGGTGGGGATAGTTAGAGAATTGTCTAAATACAGGCCATACAACCCACATTCTATCGTGTTTTTGACATCTGCACATATATTTTCATCATTATGGACGGTATAGTTGGTGCCCGCCACCCTACCGGTATTTTTTGAATGTGCTCTAGGGTACAAAAAGGCTGGGAACCCCTCTCCTATATTAATGAGTTTGCTATGCAGTATTATACTGATATATGCTTTTTTTGTATGTATACTGAATATACAGTATATGTATGGAGAGAATTTTTTTTTAATCGAAAGTCAACAAACTATTTGTTTGTACTGTAACAGCACAGTAATTTGCAATTGAAAGTATAGCAGTTACTAAAGAACAGTACACTCCTAACAGTTCTATATTACGTTTCAATCACTAATTGAAAATAACAAAAATAATTTTGCAAATAACATTCTGGATAGAAACAGAAAGGAATCTGTTTGGTAAGGTGCTTATTTTTAATGGAGGGATATACGGTATTATGTTGGGTTGCCAACCATTCATTTTTGGAAAGGACAATTCTTTTTTCAGTCCGTTTTCTTCTTGTCCCTTTTTAGGTCAGGAAAAGACACTACTGTATTTGTCCTTTTTTTTTTTTGTTTGTTAAAATGTTTTTTTTTTTGTTTTCGTTGTTAAAAATATGCATGCACACCACTAGGTATACATAATGGGTAAAAATTTATTGTCTTTTTTCATACTTGATACAGTTGGTAACCCTAATTAAATACCACATAATTTGTTCAGTGTACATTATATAAAGGTACGTATTATATGCAGGAAATTACTGTATAATTTAAATAAACCAGTTTAATGATGAAATGCGAGTAAACATTTTAAGACTAATTTTAAAAATAGCCAATTCCTATTTTTTTTTTCAATATAAGAATTTCAGACATGCCGTTTTACATCCCCCTTCTCTATTTTTATTAGTCAATGTTGTTTAATGCTAGATAATATTTTTAATCTGTGTATTTAATCATCTAATTTTAATGTTAAATCAATTCTCTAATATAAGACATATTAGATACAACAGAAATACAACAGAAATTTTATTTTTAAACCATTAAACACAAAATATTACTTATTTTGTGAACAAGAATTTGGTTTCATTAATTATTAGTAAAAATACTTTGAAATATAAACATAATATTGTATGCATTCTAAACTTCAAATATGAAAAAAAATATTACCAATTTCAAAACTTCTGTGAATTCTGTTTTTTTTTTTTACAATTCCATATATTGCAGTCTGCTAAAATTGTAGTTGTTTAAAATTGAAAGTATGTTTCCAGCGGTATGAATAGCAGGGGGGGGGGGGGGGTAACAGTCCTAACTTCACTTTAGCCCTGAACCCCAACTCCTGCTACATATTAAACCCACTATGCCTCAACTCTGCAATAAACCTTTTTTGAAACCATCTGTGTAGTACCAATACCGCTACCTGGTGATAATATTTAGAAATATATTTTATAATGGATTCACCTAGGAATGTCTAATATTAGATTTTTCAAGTGTGTTAATTCTCAAATTTCATTTATATTTGATCTCTAAATTTCTTCATTTTATGTAAAAATTAAAAATGAATTTTACATGCCTATTTTAATATAATTTTGGATACTTATCTTTATTCATTGGAAGAGTTAAGGAGTCCAGATTGATNGAAAGTTGGTGTGGTTCAAATTTCACAATTTGTTGCTCACATTTATATTAATACCGGTACTTTTTAAAATATGAATTTATTATTTCATCAACCATAAACATACCTAATATTAATTTATTCCGAGATGAATCCTTATTTCTGTTATTAATTATGACAGTTTTATTACCCTCATATAAAATCTAGTCCTTTTTGTAGGTTTTTGAAAGATGAACCGCAGCGACTGGAAAATGCATTTAGGCGATGTAAAAAGCTATCCGGAACCTTAGTCACATTGAAAAGGTAAGCAAAGTATTTCTTTTACACTTAACTTAGATTATTATCTAATTATTCATCCATCCACCCTCCACAACTTTCCCACTCCCACATTTGTTTACTTAAAACAAAAAAATAATCATAAGGAAATAAAGCATTTAATTTAATCAATCGTTGACGATTCAGTTTCAAGAATGGGTGAAGTCTTCTATGACTCGTCATGATTCTTTATGTTGCTTTTTTCTAGAATTAAACACAAGGGATTCACTGATATCCATTGTATCAATACTATAAATTACTGTATGTATGCATTTCATGCCCGGTATTCGTTGAAAACAATTTTGAAATATAAAAAGATTTTTTAAAAAATGCAGAACCATATAATGCTATTAGCTGGTGCTATAAAACACTGACATATACTTACAATTTTAGAATTGGGTCTTCATATTTCATAAATGTAAGTCACCAAAATTTGAGTAAAATAAAGCAAAATGCCAAATTTTGCCTTTTTTTTTTTTCATTGAACCCAATTATTTAGACGAGGGGTCGTCAACCTTTTTTTACCTACCGCCCACTTTTTTTTTACCTACCGCCCACTTTTGTATGTTTGTTGATCAAAAAAATTTTGTTACCGCCCACTTGTAATTCATAATAGGGATAATTTAAATTAAATGAATTTCTGCATCTCCATCGATACAGAGCTTAATTTAAATTGAAAAAAAAAAAAGTTATATGTGCTAACAATAAAGTTTATGAAATTGGAAACTGTTCATTAGTAATAGATTAGATGAAACCCGTCTTCAGATACTCTGGTAAAGGTACATAGCCACGAGCGTATTTCAAATTCAAATTATTTTTTTGAAACATCATACATGTGTTCACAACAATGACTTTATGTGGATGTGTGCTTACTTTCACAAATATAACTACGTAGTCTGTAGTGCAAAACTAAAGATAATATAACCTAGGCAAACTAGTGTGTGTGCAACATCAGTGCAATTTACGTTAATGGAAATCACAATAACATACAGTATGTCTGAAGCTGATAAATTTTAAATAATAAATTAAAATTTTGACATTTATAAAAGTGAAAATTAAAAGTAATTAAATAAATAAAGTGTGATTGTCAGCACCAGTATTACTAACAAACCTTTGTTTCAATAGAGAAAAATCTCCACCGCCCACCATAATAGTTGAATCGCCCACTAGACAAAAAATCCTACCGCCCACCAATAAAGCTGAATTGCCCACTAGTGGGCGGTAGGGACCAGGTTGACGACCGCTGATCTAGATAAAATTAGTATTAACGATATATCATTGTAAATATCCAAAATTTGTTGAAAGTAATTTTAACTTGTTTAGTTGAAAGTAATTTTAACTTGTTTAGTTGAAAGTAAAACAATTTATACTTTTTCATTTCCCCTCCCCCCCCCCCCCCCCAAACAAATAAATAAAACCTTTGAGTTTTTAATAATTTTGTTTACAATTAATTGTAATTTACACCAGTATGATATAGGGTCAGGGTAGGCTCAAGGTTTAGTTTATCATTTAATATAGACATATTTTTAACATTTTCTTTTACAGTTTATGATATCCTAACCTTAATACTATCCTGATTCTATATCAGATTTGTGGGAATCACAATTGTCGAGGGAAAACGAAAAAGTACCAAATTATTAAATGTACACTGTATAGCCTACTGTAAAAAGGACTAGATTTAATTAGTCAAAAATAAAAACAAATAATATTTACTGAAACTAATTGTCAGTAATTAAAATTAGAATTATTGATAGATTACTTGATACCTAATTACCATTAGAGTACTCAAAATGTATAATCAGTGCATATTTTAATATGTAAAATTTCAATAATTTAACAGAAGTGAATTTGAGACGTGTTCTTCACATTTTATATATTATTAATTGCAATATAATTGGCTATGATTTCCGCCACCGCAAAAGACGTTATGTAGAAAGAAAAATTCATACAAATAAAACTAGTTTAAATGATTTTCAACTAGTTTGGGATATTTACAATGATATATCGTTAATACTAATATTAACTACTTAAAACTATTGCAGTTTCAGAAACGAGCATTAGTTACAGTATATTTAGTTTCGATAGACAGTAGAGAATTTTAGTTTCAACTAGTTAAAACTAATTTTGGATAAAAACTGTTAACATATACGCTATATTATTATAGAACCATTTTTTTCCTTTGAATAGTGTTGTAATGATTTCCACTTCCTGAGTTAAGAAAACTATTTACAAGGCAGTTAAGCTTACTACTATGATGTATATAAGTTTGGATTTGTTTGCTAATTGTTTATTACATAATAATTGTGCATATCAATACATTTAGGGTTTTTTTTTTTTTGTGTAGTAGTTTTTCTTTAAAAGCTGAACAATTTTGGATTAAATTTAATAATAATAATAATAATAGTTAAAACTAATGGTGTTAACATTTAGGGTAAAACTAACAATGAACTAATTGAATAATTTTTCATTGACTCTGTTTTTTATTGATGGTCTATGGTAACCCATTGTACATGTATAACACTTACAGTATTTCCTTCACAAGGAATGGATATTTTTTACATTATTATTTTCAAGGAAAATCATTAAAAACAAATACCCCCCCCCCACCTTCCCTTTCAAAATAAAAAAAGTTAATAAGTAGATGCATATAGTCCAGATTACATTTTGTGTTTTGAAACATCAATCATAAGAAGGCTTTATTTTTTTCATAACAAAGTTTCAATGGGAGAATGGGGTCATATTATTTTACTATCATTTATCACAGACTAAAATGTTGGCGATGAATTATAGACATTATCTCAAGGAGAATAACTCATATAAATTAGAACTCTGAGAAGGGGAAGTAATAATTCTTGATCTCTTGATTTATCTAGTTATGGATGATCATGAGAGGTACAGTATGTAATACAGACTGTTAAAATGGATTTAATTTGTTTAATTATAAATAAATAATTAAAAAGTCTTTCAAATTTATGTGCTAAAGTAAAAAATGTTTGAATCAAGACTAGCAATTATCACAATAAAGACAACATAAGTAATGGCCAACTTTGTAAAGCTTCACATGGAGATATGAAACGGAGCAAATAGGTTAATAATATCAGTCTGTGAAATATTNAATATATTTATAGTAATATTATTTGATAAGCAATGGGAAGTTATATTGTTAGCTGTAGGCAATAGGATCGCCAAGTATTTTTAACACACATCTATTTAGTAGAGATGCTTTTAGAGTATTATAATTCTCCTTAATATTATAGCTTATCCACACATATAGCTTACTCATAAGTAAAATTCTTATTTTTTTTATCGTGAACAGGGGCCGACAAACAGACTTAGATCTGCATACACTCTACACTAGCTGGTATTTTCCGTCAAATGTAAAAGTACTTTCACCCCATTTCCTGCTCCTTTTGCCTATTACAAGCTATTTTTCCCTATCAAAGTGATACTCTCACATCTCAATACAATCAGTCCAAGGCCTCATCACAGAACTTATAGTAACATTTTCATTGCAACTTGGCATTGTACACTTTCTATTGAGCAATTTTTTTTTTAATCAGAAAAGTTATGAATTAATTGAAGAAAAGTGTTTGTATCTAGACAAGTGGCTGTGACAATTATGGCAAATCATAATGAAAGTCCATTGTTGCAAAGCTACTTGAATGAAGATGATATACTGTACCTAGCAGATATGTTAATTTACTGCATTCATAACTTCAGGAAATTTTATTGATATTATTTTGTGCAATAGAATTGCAGAGTATTTACAAAACATCACAGATGTTAGTTGAGCTTCTTTCTATTAGACAATTGTATTTGTTTTGTAAGCATAATATTGCTAAGAGACTATAATGCTGTTGTGTCCTTGTAATACACACAATTACTACTATTGAATTTAATTAATAGAAATATAGAAAAATAATGAAATGCAATTATGATAAATTTATCTTAGTGGAAATGAGTACACCTCACAAACTTTTTTCTTTTATTTATCTGTAAGCTGACGCTATTCATCCATGTCTTCTTATTGTTATTATGTATGATTTATTATTCATATCAAACAAAATACATAAAAATATACATTTTAACACAGAATACATACAACCTTTAAAATAAAATAATAAAATATGCTTGCCTTTAAAAGCATTGTATTATTTGTAACTCCCTCATTTTATAATATAATGCGGGGACAAAAAAACAGTTAGCCAGACTTAGACTGGCCAATCAGTTTTGTCTTTTTGTTTATTGGTCTTTTTTATTTACAGTATGTATATTTTTAGAGAATGGCAAAAAAAAAAAAAAAAGGAAATATCAATCAGCGAATCAACATACTAGTGACACATTGATTATTATCACTTGCTTTCAAAATCTCAATGTGTGTTTTACTGTACAAAATAAGCATATCTGGGCTTGACTGTAAACAACAGCTTTTGGTTTCATTATTGTCCTTTTTTTTAAAAGACTGGTGGACAGATTGTGAAACATAAAGGGTTAAAAGAAAAAAAGTTGACTGTATAGTAATCAAAAAAATGTTTGATTACTATAATTCTGCAAATGCTATAATCCAGAACTTATAATTTGCCCTATATTATTATTATCATCTTCATCATCCTCCGCTCCTCTCCCCTGCCCCATCATTATCATCATCATTATTATTTTACAATAGTCGTGGCGAAGGCGATAGTGATTTTTATTATGATGATTAGATGCATCTTCACTAGCTAATATGTTTTAATATTGAATAAAACTTTAGTTGTGTACAACAGTTAACATATTGCAGCCATTTTTCAAATACAGTAATAATTTATCTTCCATTGATAGTGATACAATAAATATGTGACCAGTTTCTTGAAATCAGATCTTCCAGATGAACATAAAGAGGAGTTGAAATGTTAGACTTATTGATTTCATTTTTAAATGTTTTTTTTTTTATATGTAATGTACCATGTTTGGTTGAAGTTTAGATTTAGGTTAGTATGAATACCAATAACCATAACAATTGTGTGTGAAATGCAGATTTGTAAGAGATAATAAAACTAAAATCTGTAGGGCTAAATAAAATTTTGTGAAGCCCCACCCTTTCATTTTATGATTTTGTTTACATCATTGACTATTTCTTCAAGTATTTTTGGAATTAGCCTAACAGTAAATTATATTTCTGTAAGTTTGTAGCTAAAATATATCATCACAATAGTTGTAAAAACTGTTTTTCTTTAACTTTTTTATAATGAGTGTATCTATGTGTATGTGTGTGTGTATGGAGGGGGGGGGGAAGCGTTCCATATATGAATTGACTCCAAAATTATAATACATTTTAAGGTCATTAAATTTTGACTTGTAAACAAAGAAAATTGCCGTGTGAATCCTTTGCAAAAAAAAAAATTCACACTATGATTATAAAAACGAAGGATCTTTCTTACTGTAACAGTAGGCTAATTCTAAATCTGTAGCTGTAATAGGTCATTATAACCCATATAATAATGCATTTATTTGGATAGTTTAAATATAATTTTCTCTAAGTGTTAAAAATTCAGACAAAAAAATCTTGGTTTTGTTTTAAATTCATATAAAATTTTATTAAATGACATTATTATTATTTTTTAGAAATGCATCCTCATTTTTACAAGAACATCATTTTAACTGGAGGCAATTGTTTATTTTCAGGATTCAAGGAAAGAGTGTAAGTTTAATAATGTTTTACTTCTTTAATAGTCTATAGCAATAAATATGTAATATACATTATCTTATGTACTGTACAGTATATTTGTCTTTATAATTCATTAATTGTAATTTTCATAATTAAATTTTAAATAAATCTAGCCTATTTTTATTTTAAAGCACAATGATGATTAATTTTAATTTTCTTGATTTGGTGCTTAAAATATCTCAATTATCAATCTGATTGGATTAATATAAACATATAACATTCCACTATTAAGCTTTCAAGCCCTGTTTCCACTGCTTGGGCATTGTGCCCTGATGTGTTCAGATAATTATTTTTTCTTCTCACTATTATTAACCTCTTGATAGGTTAATTTCTAAAAAATACTTTCTATAGATGTGGGTACTAGTGGAGGGAGGGATTTGAATTTAGTCTAATAGGCATAACATTTATTCCTAAAAAAAAAACATTCCATAAAGAACTTGAATCAATTTGTAATAAATAAATGAATTGATTTCTTTCAGACTATCATAAAATTAACAAAAGCATAGAAGTGTCAGATACCAATGTCTGAACGTGGGCTTCACCGGGTCATAATAATTAGCCTCCTAGAGTTCAGTTCCCCTTAATTTTGAACCCTAGTCTATTCTAAGACTAATTATTGGATTTTCATAAACTAATTATGTCTACAACTTCATAATA
>PXIH01S0004071.1:16588-30590 GCA_003024985.2 Euperipatoides rowelli | reverse complement strand
ATATCATTAAATTTATCAACAACTTATGTCGAAGTATCTACGTCAAAAATTGGTGGCCATTTTCAAAGCGGAACACAAAACTGCAATCTCCCCATTTCTTGCTTAGAATAAAAAAAATAATAATAAAAGTACTTAGAAAATCCTGGGATTTGTTCAAATTTTGAACAATGTTATCTATTTGAGTAAATAATCTGGCCATCATGCTAATTAGTAATTGCCTACTGTATGTTAAATTAATTGCTTAAGGTCGCCACCATGGGCAGGATTACTAAAAGAAGATTATCTTTAATATTTATCTTTAATATTTGATTGTAATTATTTGTTGACATTTATTGAATTGATTAATATAATATAGTTAAGCATTGGGGTTTGTTGACTGTTAAATGAAAGTTGTGTGGTGATTTTGAACATTAACGAGCGAAGAGCTGTAGAAACGAGCAAGGTTGTGTTAGGTTTTAAGTTTATTTAATTGTACCAAACCCATAAGGTTTTATCAACCACAAGACATCGTGGATGAGCCTTTTATGATCACAAAGTTGTGTTAGGTTTTAAGTTGAATTACCTGGATTTAATGGTCTAATTTTTTGCACTATCTAATTTCTAAATTGTATTAATATTGTTAACATTAGGGGCTTATATTGACTGTGAAATGGTCATTGGATGGTGATTCTGGGATTGAATTGAATAACATTAGTGAACGGAGGGCTGTAGAGACGATCAGGGTTACATTATTGTTTTAATTTGAATTGCTTGTTTTGTTTAATTAAGTAAATACTTTATAACACTATTGAATTTAATTTAATTGAATAAAAAAGAATTAGTGAAATAATTTAAATTATTTTGGGAAAGCTTTAGGGATTGAATGAGATATACTGGGATTACATGGATTCCTGTGAAATACTGTAATAGGCTAATAGTAATTAGATTAGAGTTTTGTAATAATAAATAGATTTAAATTAAGATAAAGAGAATAAGTAGTAATTTTGTGAGTTTAATTGGTATATCTGAAAGTTATAATGGCTGAGGTGGGGAAAATATTTTTGGGTTGGTAGATGAGAGGAAAGAGGGGGAAGGGATGAGGGAGGGGTTAAGCGCAGGGTAAGTGTTAAAGAGAGGAGTAAATTTGAAGGAGTGTGTGGAAAGGTGTGATGTGAAGAGGGAGGGGAAATGGTTTCATGTGATGTGTGTCAAAAATGGGTTCATGTTAAGTGTGGGGGGGGGGGAAAGCTGGAAAAAAGAAAATTGAGTGGGATTTGGATATGTAATGATTGTTTAGTAGCGATAAGAGATGTAAAAATAATTAAAAATAGAATCAAGGTATATGACAAGGAATTAAAGGGAATGAGAGCAAGTTGGGGGGGGGGTTAAGAAAAGAAATGGAAGAAGTGATATCAATGATTAAAAAATTAAGTTTAGGGGTCTTTGTGGATAAGAGGTGGGATAAAAAGAAAAAGGGAGAAATTAAAAACAAGATAGATTGTAAGGTTAAATATTATTGGAGGAGAGAATAGGGAAAATTAAAATAGATATAGGAGAGCTAAATGATAAATGGAAGGATATAGGTAAAGATATAGGAAAAAATATAGTAACATTAGATAAGGTAAACAATGATAATATGGATTAGGAAATTAAGGTTAGGGATATAGAGATGCTAATTACAGAAAGAGGAGGACAGCTCAGATGATTCTGAATTTGAAGTTGTAGACACTACGGGATTTATAGGTTTAGATGAGATAGAGGAGGGTAATACATCAAGCGAATTAGGAGGCAAGAAAGTGAAAGCTACTGGAAATAAGAGGGTAGAGGTTTTAGATAAAGGGAAAATTCTTTTAGGGGATTCAAATACCAGGGGGTGGGAAGTTTGTGGAATAGGGAAAACATATGAGGGAGATGTAGGATTTCATTAGGAGGAGCTATATAGGATTAGATATAGGAGAATAATAATATAGAAAAGTGTTAAAAAAGAAAGGATATTATTAATAGGTACTAATGATGTAGAAAAATTAAACAAAGATATTTTAAAGTGAATGAAAGGGCTGATAGAAACATCAGAGATATACAAGTGGTCTGAATACGATAGGGATATTGCCTAGATACGATAGGTAAGGGATTTGGAATAGCAAAATAGAGGGAATTAATAGAAAATTAAGTAAGGGGTACGGTTTTTTTAACTTAGGGCAAAAATTTGTTAATAGAGAAGTATATAAGAATGATGGTTTACATTTAAATAGGGAAGGGAAATTCATCTTAGGAAAGTGTCTAAAGGAAATTAGCTGAGTTTGGAGAATGGGAGAGGGGAGGCATGGTGAAGCAAGTGTATGAAAATAGGATTGAGGTTGTGGGGGGAAAGAAACATGAAGATAAGATTAGGGTGAAAAGTGAAATAATTGGGAGTTTTATGCCTAGTAAATTATATAAGAGGAATAGGGAAAATAATCTAACTAAAATAGGATTCATAAATATGCAGGGAAGGAGGAGAGAGGAGAAATGGGATGATTTATTGATGTGTGAGAATGAAGAGTAAAATATTTGGGAATGGTTGAAACACAATTGAGAGATATGGAAATAACACATATAGAGGGTGAATGGGTGGGAAAGAATAGAAAGGAAAAGGAGAAAGGGGGGAGGGTGATAGGTATATGGGGAGTGAAAGGACAGGATATAGCAATAGAAAGGGAAGAATGTGAGGAACAAATATGGGTAAAGATAGGAAAAGATGAAAATAAAATAATGTTAGGAGTAGTATATATGGCAACAAATAAGGAAGGAGGGGATATCGAATGGAATAAAAACATAGGTGTATATGAAAAGATATTGAAAATTTTAAGAGGAAGGGATTGAAAGTGCTGATAATGGGTGATTTTAATGGCCATATAGATGAAATGGGAGAGGAAGAAAATAGGAATGGGCTAATGTTGAAAGAATTTTGTGTAAGAACAAACATGGAAATAAGAAATTTATTAGATATATGTGAGGGAATGGTTACTTGGAGTAGAGGAGTGCAAAAATCAATCGTTGATTATATACTAGTAGAGGAAAATGGGTTAATAAAATTAAGAAAATAAAAATTTGGGATAAAGAGGCAAAGGGTGTGTATTAGATCATAATTTAATAACCATCATGTTGGGGGGGGGGGGGGGTTCATGTAAATAAGGTTAATGAAAATAGGAAGAAATTTTAGAGGGATGGGATATTAAAGGATCTGGGAAGTTGGATGACTTTAGTATGGAAATGAATAGGAGATTAAAAAGTGAAAAGGGAATAAGGTATGAAAGGATGACAAAGAGAATGGAGAGTGCAGATATAAAATTGGGAAGGAGAGTGCAGAAGAATGGAAAACATAATAAAGGTTGGAATAAGGAGGCAAGGGGGGTTAATAAAAGAGAGAAAGAAAGCAAATAGGGAATATAAGAAAAGTGTAAAAAATGGTAATGATAGTAAGTTGATCAAAGAAAAGTGGGAGGAATATTTGTTAAGTAAGAAAAAAGCAAAAATAAAAATTGGAGAGCATAAAGAGAAAATGGATAGGAACTTAATGAAGGAAATAAGAAAGGAGGTAGAGATGGTTGTAGAAAGTTTTGGAAGTATGTAAAAATAGAAAAGGGAAAGAAGGAAAAGAAATACAGTGGTTGAAGGGAATGTTTGGAGGGAATAATAAGGATTTAGAAATTAAANGAATTCTGGATGAATTTGTAAGGGGATTAAAAGGTAAAGAAAATGACGAAGAGTATATAGAAAAAATAGAGGGGGTTAAATTTAGGATATGAATTTAAAAATAAAGGGAATATAGAAATAAAGGAAGTGATATTTAATGAAATAATTGATAATATGAAAAATGAAAAGGCTAGGGGTTTAGATGGGATTGCATCAGAGATGGTTAAAGTTTTAGACTTAGAGGGTAGAAGAATAGCAAAGAAATGTATGGAGGAAATTATTAATAAAGGATAAATCCCAGAGGATTGGAGAGAAACAAGAATTAGGTTGATATTTAAAGGAAAAGGTAAGGATAGAAAGAATCTTGAAAATTACAGACCAATAGCGGTAATGAGTGTCTTACACTAAATATTTATGTACATAATGAAAGAATGGATTGTCGAATGGATTGAGAAAGATAATGTTTTTGGTGAATTACAGCATAGGTTTAGAAGAAATAGAAATATGGGAGAATGTTTATATATTGTATCACAACTTATTGAAAGAAGTAGGAGAGAAAATACTAGAATGGTGATGGGTTTTTTTAGATTTAAGTAAAGCATATGATATAGTGGATAGAGAAATTTTATGGAAAATACTATTGGAAAGAGGGATGAGAGAAGATTGGGTAAGGATAATTCAAAATATATACAATGATATAAATATATATCAATGGGAAGGAATAAATTCAGAAGAGTAAGTGCAGAAGAGGATTAAGACAGGGATGTGCATTGTCAACTATTTGGTTTATTATATATTGACAAATTAGATAGGGGTCTAATGGAATCAAATAGGGGAATGTGAGAGGTAAAGGGAATAGACTACCAGGATTGCTGTTTGCAGATGATATAGTTCTGTTTGCGGAAGATAGAGAAATTGAAAATGGAATTTAATATAGAAACATCCAAAATATTATGGATAAATAAGAGGTACGAAGGGGTATGGAAATTAGGAAAGAAAAATATGGAAGGGACAAATCAATACAAATATTTGGGGATAGGGATAAGCACGGAGAAGGATTATTTAAGGGAATGAGAGGAAAATATATTAAGATAGGTTAGGAGAAATAAAGGTATTATTAAAAGAGTAGCGTGTATGAGTTTCAGCAGATATGAGGTAACTAGAGCTTTGTAGAAGAGTATAGCGGTCCCTGGGGTCATGCATGTTATGTCAGGTAAGGTAAGGAAGGATTGAGAAGTTACAAAGGGAAATGGGTAGATACGCTTTAGGAGGAAACCTTTATATGGCAGTGGAGGCTATTCAGGGTGACATGGGATGGAGCACGTTTGAGAATAGGAAGAGAAGTGCTAAGTTGAAAAGATATGGAAGAATGCAGTTAATGGGAGAGGAGTGTGTGTAAATGGGTGTTTAGAGACGGTTATATGAGAGGAACAAAATCGAAATGGTTGAAAAGGGTTGTGAAAATGGCTAAGGAAATAGATGGGAATTGTATAAGTTATTTTTTGGAACTGAGAAGGTAAAATGAAATGGGTGACAGAAGGAATGGATTACACAAAATGGGGGAAGCGGATAAATGAATTGGTTAAAAATGATGGGGAGCAGAGATGGAGAGAAGGAATGCTGAAGAAGGAATCACTGGAGGTTTATAGATTTAAAAGGGTATTAAAGAGGAAGGAAAGTTATATGGAAACGATAGGGAAAGTATGTGCTATTTGATGCAAGGGCAGGTTGTTTAGGCACTAGAGTTCGGAAAAAAAATTTGGGGGAAAGGAGGGGACATTATGTAATTTATGTGGTAAAGGGGAGGAAGATGTGAATCATGTGATATTGTAATGCGAGGAGGGTCTTAGTGAATATAGGAAGAGGATAATTGAGAATGAGAGGAAGGAGTGGTGATAGAGATGGATGGAATGGGGAGGATGGCCAGATGGTTGGGTTTTGAGGGGGAGGGGAGAGTGGTTGGGTTTGGTGAAGATATTATTGAGAAGATGGGAAATAAAGAGAGAATGAGGGTGGATTAGATGTGGATGGCTGGGTTATTAGTGAATGTGGCTAACATGGTAAAATGACTCCGAAACTAAGGAGAAGCCAATGTTAGTCTTAGTCTTAGGTCATTTATAAAATGCTTTCTTTAATGAATCAAGTATTTTTGTGAGAGTTTCTATTATACCTTTATTTACTAAAAATGTTTTTCACAAAATCTTTTTGTTATGACGAATCATTTTTTTATTTATCTCTAAGACTCGTAAAATTAAAAAAAAAAAATCATCGTACTTTGTTCTCAGAAATCCTAATAAAAACGTTTTTTGTTCTCACTTTTATTAATTGACAGAGTTGGAGAATATTAATCGATTCATTTGAATCGGTTAGTTAATTTTCATTGCTTTAAAAATTAAATTAAATTTGTTTCAACTTGTTAAAATATATTTGTAAAATTAAAAAAAAATACATTTCAACAAAAGTTAGTAAATTTTTTTGTTTAAATG
Source organism: Euperipatoides rowelli (assembly GCA_003024985.2). Classification (NCBI taxonomy): domain Eukaryota; kingdom Metazoa; phylum Onychophora; class Udeonychophora; order Euonychophora; family Peripatopsidae; genus Euperipatoides; species Euperipatoides rowelli. The sequence continues at coordinate 24,450 of PXIH01S0004071.1, read as the reverse complement.
ATGAGAAATAATGTGATGCTTTTAAATTACAAGCATTACCTTCCTTCTAATAATCTTATTTCTTTAGAAAATATAATACCCCCCTTACACACATACACACACACACATCTCTACAACACTCTCAATCTATACTCATACACAGTTGAAAATAAATAAATCCTCAGATTATTCTGTTTAGAAATTACTGTACATTTGGGTAAAGCATTTTTTAAAGGTTTTAAGAATATTAACAAATCAAAGGTCTACTTTGAAAAAAATATATATAAGTTTGTGGATTTCAGATGTTTGACTTCCAGCTATCAATGAAGATTTTGTAATCCAGGTGCTACCTTAAAGTTTATTTATATTTTTAGGAAAAATAAGTGATAGATTTTACTGTACATAATAGGCCTACTGGACAAGAGTTCAATTTTGTTGTCAACTTACGTAGACCACAGTCCAGCGAGATTGTAAATCCACCCGGTTTGAGTAGTTTTTTTTTAATTGATGANGGGATTATTCTATTNAATGAAATGAGCTTGTTCAGAACGTGGCCAATTCAAACCTCCTAATTTTCAATTTGCTAATCTTATATAAATAATCAAAATTTACGTCTCGCATTGGCGGCCATTTTGAAAATGATGTGTTGACAACAAAACTGAATTCTTCCCACCTACTGTATATTGAATTCATTGAATATTAAATTATTGCACATCAGGAGTGTACTAAACACTTTAACCCTCCCCCCCCCCTGCCCTCCAGATTACAGACTTAGATATTTGAATGCTTGCAACCATAATAGCTATAACTAGCATTCCTTAAAAAAATACTTAAAAGTGCTTTTGAAAGCTGGGCTTCTAAACTAAAATTCCAGGTCTGTAAACTGTATAACTTGGGAACCTGAAGGGTAGCTAATTTTTTTCAAATTCTTAGACCCCTAATATCAATTAGCCTATTATCAATTTGGGCAGCATCAAATAGATGTGAAATAATACTGTTAATTTTAATGCCAATTCTAAATGGATATTATTATATATAATTATGCATTGAATAATCTGATGGGGATATAAGGGTCCTTAAACATCTTCCAGGCTTGTTCAGAACCTTCTCATCTCGTCAATTTTGGCTACATGAAGCAAAATTACTTACTTTATAGCAAATAATTTGTTGCAAAACCATATTTCATTTAACTTGACAAAACATAAAGAAATGTCTTATCTCTAAATTATTAAGTGTATTATATATACTTAAGATTTAAGATTTATTCATTCATTTAAGCAAGCAAATGGAACATTGATGACTTGTTTCCCCCAAAGGATGTGAAGTCATTTACATTTGAAATTGTAGGCTACATATATATATATATGATCATCAATAAAACAACAATTAAAACAAAAAAAATAACAAAAACAAAAAGACAGGTGGTTTAAAGATCTAACAACATGAATTATATAATTTGATCATAATGTATTCCCAAATCTCACTTTCATGATATTTTCACTTATTAATCCTTTCTCTTTTGGAATGGACACGTCCTTACAGGGACTAAGCTGTACAATATTGTATTCTTTTCCAAGATGTGTAAGTATATCCTACATATAATTTGGGTATGGATTGCCTCCAATCCATATCCAAATTATTGATGGATAGACAATATCTGTTGTTTTGAAAAAATAGTTGTGTTTTTATTGGTATAGCTTACTTCAGCCATTCTAATTTGACTGAAATATATTGTTAGTTTATTGTTCCTTTGTACTTCCTAATCATAGACTCATATCGATAATGTGTTTTAGATTAACAATGATAATGATCAGATTCATTATCTTTTTTTTGGTTACTAGTATTTGGAAATGATCTGTACATGAATAAATATTAAAATAGTCTGCAATAAAGTAATAATCATTTAAATTAAATCCTTTATGCAAGATCATAAATTAATATTTTATATTATCATTCCTTCTTACCAGATTAAGGTTATTTTGTTGAATTATCAAATTATGAAAAATTATTAAAAGTGGTGACTGTTCTTAACAGTAATTTTGTAGTCTGTAATTATAAATTATTGTATTAACTTTTATCTATTCCCATTGTTTATTATTGTATGGTACTGTCTTGTATCAGATTTTTAAAATTATTATTTGCCCCTTTTTTCTTTTTTTTTTTTTCCTTTTGTTAATCACTTTCAATTTTTATTTTCATTATAATTATTTTTTTAAGATTTCATTCATTAATCATATTATTATTATTATTATTATTATTATTATTATTATTATTATTATTATTATTATTATTATTATTATTATTATTATTATTATTATTATTATTATCCAAAATATTAACTGGGGAGGTACGGAGCTTATGGACTTCAAATCCATGTATCGTTCTGTTATTATATGGAGTATACTTGCTAGGTTTTAGTATTTACAGTAGCTATGAAAAGCTAAAATTCACAAAATATTGTTATGAAACTCTAAATTTTAAATCTAATATGTTTCTAAAAATGACAAATTGATCTATTTAAGACTACAAATTTTAAAGATCTGTTGAATAATAGGCTATAGAAATAAATTTCAAAAACTTAAATTTTATAAAGTTAAATTGTTAGAATAAAATATAAATTTAAATGTATTAAGTTTCTTTATTGTTTATTTCACTTTAATAAAAAATAAAATTTAGCAACAAATTATTACAAATATGGCTTTTTAATATTTAAAATGAATTAAATTCTTTATTTCTAACAAAACAAAACAACAACAAAAATAATTATGTAAAGTACGTTATTTTATATTAGTTTGAACCAAAAATCCATTATCTCTTGTAGGCATTATTATAATATTTAAAAAATAATATAATATTTCTGAATATTATATTTTTTTAAACAGTATTTCATCTTTTCAATTTGTTGGATTTTTTGTTTTTAAATAGTTTTATAATAGCTTTGTTTTGACATTATTGTTTTACCAAAAAAAATGGCTGAAACTATTATAAGCAAATACAGTATTGCCACAACTTATATGAATATTTTAGAGGGAAAAAAGATTCCATAGCTATTTTTGTTTTCACATAATCATTGAGACTTGAAAAAATATAAACTTAGATTACTAACTAGTTGCATTTAATTTTGTTCTTAAATTAGTTTATATTTGACATTCGGCATTAAGATAGAAATATACAGTATAATGTTAATTGAACATTAATTTTTAATGTAGACTATGTTCTTGATTTCCTGTTTAAACCGACTAGTCGTTAAAATATTTTGTAGAATTTGCTTATATTTAGAGAATGGGATGGAAACTTTAGAAAATATTAATTCCCAATATCATTAACAAAATATTAAAATAATTATTTTTCTTATATTTTTCAGAATACTAAAATGGCATCTAACCAGAGTATTGTTTTCTGGGAAACCACATATTTCCCTTATATTGCAGCTATTTGTGCATTTATTGTAGTTATGATAGTAGGTTTTGGGGTATGTATAATTTTTTTTCCAATATTTATTTATTTATTTGATTTATAAAATTGTTATTTTTTATACTTTTATTTTATCGCGATCTATTTTCTCATTAGGGTAGCATGCATTTTCTTTGATGGGCGTGATGTAATAAATTATTAATTTCATAATGTTGAACCTATCATAGTTTAAAGCTATAAAATGTTAATTTTAATAAAACTTTTTCAATTTTATAAATTATGGAATATCATACCTGTTCCTTTCTATTAAACACTATTTCAATTTTTTAAAGTTAAACTTTAAAATGTTAACAATGATGAAACAATAAATTATTTGGATGAATAGATCTTTCCGAGTAGCCTAATTATTTATAAATATTGTACGTGTATTTTTTTTTAAATTGAGGTAACCTACTGTATATTTGTTAAAAATTAATGTTATATATTTAACAATTAACTATTTATAAATTATTTGTTTGCTAATGGCCAATTAATTAAAAAATAAATTAACAGAAGTTCCGCCAGATATGTCAAACCTTGCACAATAAATTTTTATAATTTTTCTAAATAGCTTTAGATAAACTTGTCACTTTTTTTCTTATGACATTTTGTGCCTGATCAAATTATATTTATAAATAATAAAACTTGCATACAATGAATGGAAATGGGTATAAAAAGTAATTTAAAAATTATATTCACTTTTAAAAAAATTTCCAATAACCTTATAAAGTAATCTATTATAACATCATATCTATTGCAAACTCAAAACTAATGTATGTGGGGTTTTTTTTTAAAAAAAATTTAATACAGAATATGACATAAATAAATAAATAAAAGTTAAAACTATTTTAAACATTGATAATTTATGTAGTAAAATTTGTTTGCGAAATTCTGACACATAATGCTTGTGAATTTNTAATTGCGAGAATACTACTAATAATGATTTCTATATATTGGCATACAGATAGAAAAATAGTTACCGGAAATTAGTTAGACAGACAGACATATAAATAGTTCAGTAATTTTATGAATCAGTATACCAATATTCAGTTAATCGCCATTTAACATTGAGGTTTGATTACTCGACAACAAAACATTAACCAAAAAGGATGATACCCAAATCTATTTTTTCAGAATCAATAATAACTCTTCAAGCAAACTCAATACAAACTTTTGTGTTCAATCTCTCCTTATTTCAGGAAACTTTTATGAAACATAGCTGTTAAACAAATATTTGTATAGTGTTGATGCTTTTTCCAAAAATATTTAATATTCTCTTGTTATCCTTTTGTTTACTTCTTTACTTTGCTTCATCCTAGGTATATGCTTATGTTCATCGACGTAAAAAGAGTGATAAACCTGTACCCTATCCACCACCAAAACAAATGTGTCTTTATCCAGTTGTGAAGCCTAATCTAAAAGATGGAGATAGAATTCAACCAGAGAGCAGTCAAATTTATCTAGTGGAAGAGAAAACGGTTACTACAACTAACCCTATCTTAAGGATTAAAGCCAAAGGATTACTAGAAAGGTACAAAGAATGAGTTTGTTGATTATTTCCATTGAAAAAAATATTCAAATTTATCTAAACTACAGTAATATTTAAATAAATATAAATATTAGCTGATTAAGATAAGAATGCAAACAAAATACATCACACTCTTTTCGTTAAAAATATGTTTATTGATAAAAGCCATAAAACCAAAAATTAGTTGTCGAGATAGCATGATATCTTTCACAATACACAAATATTGATCCTTGGGGCATGGCTTTCCGAATACATTTCTTTGGTAATAATTTATTTTGAGTTTAAAGACAATAATTGTAGTCCTGTAAGTTTTTTGTTCAGTAATGGTTTATGTAACACCATAAACCATTACAACACCATAAACATTACTGAATAAAAAACTTAAAGGACTACAATTATTGTCTTTAAACTCGTAATAGATTATTACCAAAGAAATATATATGGAAAACCATGTCCCGAGTATCAAAATTTGGGTATTGTGAAAGATATTGTGCTATTATTATTAATATTAATAGGTATATTTATTTAAACAAACACATGCTATAAACAAGTAATTAAGTATATCTTGACCAATCATTTTTGGTTTTATGGCTTTTGTCAATAAACATATTTTTAACGAAAAGAGTGTGCTGTGTTTTGTTTATCATTTCATCTGATAAACAGCACTTGCTTGCGATATCACTTATAAATATTATCTACCGCAAATATAATGTACAGTATAACAAATCGGTCTTTATTGTTTTACTCACAAATACTTCTAGATTTCCCAATAAGTATTTTTAAAAAAATTTCTAGCACTTAATCATGCACTAGTACCTAAAAACGGGTGTAACTTTGTCCCATTTTACCATGTTTTTCACAGCTATTTCAGTCATTTACACCATTTTGTCCGAAAATAGCTCAAAGTTATCAAAATCTCTCTAAAAAAAAAAGGATTATTTCACCTCTAGATTATCCTACCCTTCCTGCCTGATGTCTTAAATACGTAGTAGGAGTTAGGGTTCAGGGTATGGGAAGGTTAGGACTGTAAATTTAAAAATAAGGGCTGATATTAATATGGTAAATGGGACATAGTTATGCCCATTTCTAGGCACTCGTATCAATGCTAAAAACAGGAATGAATTGAGAAGTTTAAATTTTTAATTTTCATTATGCCTGTGTATTTGTGTCCATAATAGTACTCACCAATAACTTTTGATTCTGTCAACCAATTTAAACTAAATTTAGAACTTGATGAAAAAGTCAGCTTCACTAAAAGAGAAATTATTTAATATCTATCTATCTATCTATCTATCTATATATCTAAAGGACTACAAAGGATATATATACTGTATATATATAGAGAGAGGCGGAGGGAGAGGGAAGGAGGGAGAGGGAGGGAGGGAAAGGGAGTGAAGGAGAGAGAAAGAAGGAGAGAGAGAGAAAGAGTGAGAAAGAAAAAGAAAGAGAAAAAAAAAAGATAGAAAGAGAAAGAGTAAGAGAGAAAGTGAGAGGGAGAAAGCGAGAGAGAAAGAGAGAAAAAGAAAGAGAAAGAGGCTTGCTGCTATAGTATATAAATAATGAGTTCAAAGATTGTGAAAACATTTTTTAAAAAAAAATATTTCATCCCTTATGATGCCCTTTCATTCATCATGAAATCCATTGACATTAGAGAGTTTTTTTTATTCAAAATGTATTTTGTTCAAAGCACATTAACCCTCTATTAGTCTATTGCATTAATTTTATTTTTCATACATTTTTATATATTGGTCTGCTACTATTCCCCCCCATCCCGATAACTTATTCTAGGGGTTATGCGCTAGCTATTAGTTTGGAATAGAAAATTTAACCTGAGTAATTAATATTTTACAAAATGTGTAAGCCCATGCTCTATGTTTCCATTTAGGGAAACACACAATTCCTGGAAAATTCCAAATCAATCAATCAAGCCAATTGACTTAATCAATTGACGGACTAATGGTATATTTTAAAGTGAAAAATAATTTTATATTGTAAAACTTACATAATTCTATTAAAATGTACACTTTATTACACTTAACCTGCTACTTTCAACCATAGTGAATATAAATATCTGCATGAAGCAAGTGTTGCCATCTATTAACAAATGGCTGAACTTGCAGGGCTACTAGATGACCTTCATAAGGGAACATCATATGTAATCCTGTAAAATTTTCTTTGCAAATTTTAAGGAATTTTATTTTAGATTGGTTTCATGATTAAGCAGGGTCCCCACAACCGAATTGGGACTCCAGACTGGATATCCAAGTGGGATCTAGTACCTGTAACTTATACAGTATATTTTGGATAAACCTTTTTTTTTTTTGGCTGTTAAGTATGTCATAACTATGTAGTTTCTTATGAAATTTTGGTCAAACACAGAGCGCCCCTCCCATTTGACCCCGGGACTATAGCCCGAACTAACCTCCTCCCCTTGTGTGGATCTGGGATTGGCACATTATGCAGTAGATTAAACTATAGACAATGTTGTTTAATAACATTTACTATTTATTAGGCTCACGATGTTCGCTAAGGTTTACATACCATGTGCCATTATAGCTATCCCATAATAATAATAATCATCACGCAGTTAGCGTGATGACATCATACCTCACATGCCCCCCTTAATGTCCTGCACTACATTATATAGTCTTCCAGTCTTTTCGGCATTCTTTTCACTCTCGGTGTTCTCAACTTTCTATCTGTTTCTTCTTCCCTTTGATTTCCCTTCTCCTTTCCTTCTGTCAATTCATCTTCATGTTCCTTTTCTACCTCAACAGCATCTCTCTCTCTCTTTATCTTTTCCCTCGCCTCTATTAGTGGTTTGATGTGAATTCTGTTCCTTCTGTATTCCTGACCATTCTCTTTCCTGATCCTATATGATTCTGGCGTATCTTCTTTTCCC